>PVKY010000556.1:0-45709 GCA_004027775.1 Bradypus variegatus
GGTGGGGTGATGGGGAGGAGGGAGGGAGGTGGGGTGATGGGGTGGGGTGAGAGAGAGCGGTGGAAGGAGGGAGGGAGGGAGGGAAGGAGGTGGGAGCCTCACCCAGAGCGGCCTGAGCACAGGCCCTGGGGTCACCCCTCCCGGGCACCCCTCTGGCACACCACCCCCCCAGCAGGAAGCTGTAGGCTGAGCTCGGCCTCCCGTGAGGGCCACAGGTGAGGTATCACACAGTATCACACAGCTCGGGGACGAGTGGCCGGTAGGGCCTGGGAGCACCGGGCCGGGGACACCCAGCGCTAGCGCTGCCGGAATTCCAAACACTTGGTGAAGAAAGGCTGCGGGCCCAGCACCTTGTTCTGTTTAAGAGGCCGCGTCACCCCTGCCCCGGGCCCGCGCGGGGGCTGCTGGGAGGGCAGGAGGGGGCCGGCCTGCAGCCGGGGGCTCCCCGCGGGGTGTGGAGGGGCTGGGGCCCATTAGCCGACCCAGGGGCTGAGCTCTGGGGTCCCCCAGGCTGGGGTGCGGCCCCTGGGACTCTACAGCCAAGCCCCCCACCATCACCCACGCTGGCCCTGTTGCGTCTCAGGGGTCCGTGGGTGCGTCCCCACAGGCACCGCCCCCCAGCCCACAAAGGGCCCTTGGGAGCTGCTGGCTGCACTTGACGGTTGCCAGGCCCCTCATGTCTGTGACTTGTTACGTGGGTGTGAGCAGCGGGGAGCTCAGGGCCTGGGTCCCGGCACTGCCCCTGTGGCTGTGACTGGCAGGTCCCATCACCGAGGGGATGCTGCGAGGGCTGGCAAGGGCACCCACCCATGCAGGCAGGTGCCCCGAGAGCCACTTTAACTGCCGGGTGCATTAGTGCTGGTGGCTCAGGCAAGACACCCCTTCTTTTCACCAGCAGCACCCCAGGTGCTTCAGCTGCCCCCGGGGCCCCAAGGAGGTTCCACATGTGAGGGGACACATGTCCCCCCAGACGCCCGCCAGGAAGGGCCCTGGAGGTGGCAGTGAGGGGTCTGGTTTCCGCAGGGACGGTGTCCAGCGTCCAGGCTCCGTGGGTAGGGGCCCGGCCAGGGTCTACGCCTAGAGGACCTTCTTGGGGGACCCCAGGGAGCTCCCCAGTGAGGCTGCCCCACAGCAGTGGGGGAGAGAGAGTCAGGGGAGCTCCCACTGGGGGTCACCTGCCCGCCCTACCTGACTTCGAGCCTCCTCCAGAAGAAGGGCTCGCTGGGGCACCCCGAGTCCCACAGCCCTGCAGGGAGATGTGGGGGGCTCCCCCATCTGACGCCTGAGTGGATGGAGATGGCAGAGATGCAGGCGGCAAGGACGCAGCCACTCTTCCCGGGGTGGCCAGAAGGGAGGGTGGCAGCCCCAGGGCGAGCCCCCCAGAATGCCTGCTCTGAAACGGAGGGAGTGAGGACCCCCGCCCCGCCGAGCTGGCCTCATGTGGAAGGAAAGCGGGGCCCCCGCCTTCACGCCGGGGCTGCAGCATCCACAGGGACCCGGGCCAATCAAAGCCAGATGTGGGAGCAACTCAAAAACGCTGACTATTCCGCGGAGTCGAGGCCGGCTGCAGGGGAGCCTGAAGGGCCGGGGCCGGCTGCGGGGGAGCCCCGGGGGCAGAGTGGGTCCCTGGGGGTGACCGAGCCCCGGGGCCTGGTCGGGGCAGCTGGCAGGCTGGGCCAGGGCAGACCCTGCAGGACACGCCTGTGCCAGACACCCCCCCCTTCTCCCGAGGAGCTCAGGGCCTGGGTGAGGGGATGGGGTGGGCACCCACACGCCCAGCAACCTGGCCTCGGCCCTGAGGCCCCTGCGGCAGAACAGCAGAGCTCACCCGATTCAACAGGACGTTGGGGGACAGGAGCGGGAGGGCCGGTGGGGCAGAATTTAGGGAAGGTGGGGGCAGAGGCGCGGGGACGGGAGGGGCTGGCAGGGGCTGGAGGGGAGGCTCTGGGACGCCCCCAGGCCTGCCCCAGAACTGCCCCTCAGATTGCACCCTTGCCCCTTCTCAGTGCCCTGTCCCAGACAGCCTTCGGCCACATGGTGGTCGGAGGCAATGGCCCCAGCCCCTCGGCCATTTTGGGGGATCTTTGGACACTGAGAAATTCCCTGTCACAGCGACAGGACACCCCAGCCTCAGCCTCAAATGTTCCCCAGAGACGTGAACGCAGCATCTGCCCACCGAGGCCCAAGGGTCCATCCACCAGCAAGGGACAGTGTGGTCTGCCCACGTGGCCGGACGTTATTTGGGCACGGAAAGGAAAAACACTCAGGCACACACACGTGCACTATGCACACCCATGTATGCATGCACACACACTCATACACACACTTGTGCAATGCACTCGTGCATGCATGCACACTCACACACACTCGTGCACATGCGCACTCACGCACACTCGTGCATATGCACTCACGCACTCGTGCACACACACTAGTGCACACACTAGTGCACACACACGCACACGCACTCACGCATGTGCACTCGTGCACACACACACTCATGCACACGCACTCACGCACACGCACTCACGCACACTTGCACACACACTCCAACATGGATCGACCTTGAGAATGTGGTGCTGAGGGAAAGGCGCCACACAGCAGAGGCACACGCTGTTCCAGTGCACTGATGTGGAACCTCGGGACGGGCCATTCTACGGGGACACAGCAGTGGGGGCTCCCGGGCTGGGGGCGAGGGTGGTGCAGCAGGGTCCGGGGCCTCTTTCCGGGGGAATAAGGGTGCTTAGGGTGGCGGCCGCACAGCTCAGCCTCTAGTCAAAGCCCATGAACTTTGCCCTGCCTAGGGCGAGTAGCGTGGCGTGTGTGTTGTCAATAAAGCTGTTTAAAGGGAAAAAAAAAGGGAGCACGTCCATGACATCACCATGGGAAGGTGCTGAGTCCACTGCCGAGACATCTCAGATGGGGGGACCCCTCAGGGGTCCCCAACACCCGCTCCAGGCACGGCCCAGAGCCACTTTCAGGCCACCATGCCCGTCAGCGGGGACAGGCAGAGATGCCCGCACGCTGGACTTGGAGCCTGGCCCTTCCGGCCTGTGGCTGCATCACTTCTTCCCTTCCTGGGGGGTGGGAGGGGGCCCCGAGATCGTGGCCTGCCTGGCTCCCCTTTGGGGGTGCAGTTTCTGTCATTCTTCACCATCTCAGGGCCCAGCGGAGGAGGGCGAGAGGAGCCACAAGGCCCTGGGCCTGGGGCCTTGGCAAGGGGCAGGGGACAGGAGTGAGAGGGGCCGGGACTTGCCCTGGGGGTCCTAGCCATGTGAGGACAGGGAGCCCCCGACACAGGCGGCCCCAACACTGACCTGGGGCTGTGGGCCGCAGAGCAGAGCACTAGCCAGTTCGGGGCGAACGGGCCAGGCCAGGCAGGGACGAGTGGCCAGCTCCCCACGGGCCCCAGAGCTGGACATGAAGGCGACGCGGGTGGAGGCCGCCCAGGGGGTCTTCAGGGGCCCCAAAGAAGGCAGCCAGCGGCAGGCCACTGCCCAACAGCATCCGCTCCAGCCTGGCATCCCCACCAGGAGCTGCGTCCCTGCTGGGCCACACGCCTCTTCCTGTGGGCACAGAGGCAGTGGGCCCCGAGCCCCCACAGCCCCTGGCTGTAGCACACGGGCTCCTCGGGAGCCACAAGGCCTCCTCTGGGGCTCCCCCAGCCTCCTGCAAAGTAAACAGACCCCTGCGGGGAGCTGATGGACAAGTCTTGGCCGGCCCTTTGGGGGCCCAGGGGCCAGGGTGGGGGTGGGGTGGCGCGGGGCTGACGTCCAGGCCAGTAGGGCCCCTCAGAGATGGGACTCCCTCCAGTTCCCAGGACACAAGGTTGGTGACCAGGCATCAGGACCACCACCTCCCAGCTTTGCAAGAGGAGAAACTGAGTCACAGGAGGACTGTTCATGTGGCCTCGTCCCCCGGGGGAAGGAGTCTCCCGCCACCCGTTTCCTGAGTGTGCCTGGGAGGGAGGTGCCCATCTGCAGGCCGCGGCCGAGCCCTGGGCACCTTGGACGGCAGGGCCCATACTGCCCGTTCTCTCGCCCTAGTGTCCTCTGCCCAAACTGACCGTGTTTCCCCCCTCACCCCCCCACCCTCCATGGCCCGGACTCCCCGTTATTAAGTGTTCAGACCCAGCCGCTCCTGATGGTGGGGGGCCTGTGACAGCGTGAGGCCCGGGCAGGCATGGGTGCAAGAGCCGCCAGGAGGCGCCATCAGCTCTGGGGGACACAGCAGCCTCAGTAGGGACGCGCCCACCTGCCCTTCTGTCTAGGGGTACGGTGCCCCAGGAGGGGCTGGGCCGTGAGGTCAGAGCCAGGGTCCCCCTCTAGGGCCAGTGGGCTGTGGACCTCGTTTCTGGGGAGCAGGGCAGGCAGTGCGAGGGGCCACTTCAAGACCTGCCCCCTCCTTTGATTCACTTCCTCGGAGCCCAGGGACCCCCACCTTCCACGCCTCGGGCACCTTCCCAAAGGCACAGGGAGCTGCCAGGATGGGCTGCCCTGTGGGGGTGCGAGGGGAGAGGGGGCCCACCTCCCACCCTGGAAGGAGGGCAAGTGCAATGGGGGGGCACACAGCTTGGGGAGGGGTGGCCAGGGCAGGGCAGAAAGAATGGGAGCTCAGGGCCGCTGGGGAGGTCAGGGCTGCCTGTCCCCCTGCTAGGGGGGTGGTTCACAGATTCCAATAGTGCAGGTGATGCAGGATGGGGTCCCTCCAACGCCAGAACCCGGGGCCCTGGCCCTTGGCCGCATGAGTGACTTCTCGACCCCCCCCCCCAGAGCCTTGAGCCAGCCCAGAAAGACTGAACATGTCCGGGCCCTTGTCCTCCTGCAGGCCCCGCTGTCCAGTGTCCCCAGCTGTGTCCTGTCCTGCCTGCAGCACCCATCTAGGAGCCCAGGCGCCAGGCCTGGAGGGGAGTAAGGGCCAGCACCCCAAGAGGGTGTGAGAGCCGGGCACCCAGGGCCCCAGGCTTGCCCGTCGCCTGGTGCCAGGGCACGAATGGGCATCCACAGGGCCGTGTGTCCTCGAGTCTGGCTGGGGGGTGGCCGAGCCGCAGCTCCCATGGGAGACGGGGCCCAGGTATAAGCGTGGCCCCTCTGCGGGCTCCAGGTGCTTGCAGGTCCACGTGAAGGCTTTAAATAAAGCATGAGGGGTGGTGTGTGACACCGAGGTGTGCACGGGGTGTGCTTTTCGTTTGGACGTCCATGGTTGGAGTGTGTGTACGGGGGGAATGCACAGATTTGGGAGATCCAAGTAATTCCCAGACGACTCCTTGGAATCCTACACTTTCCAAAGTGGAGCTGTTGGCCCACAGCAAAGTTGGGGTGCTCCCTCCGGGCCTCTGTGTTTCAGGGGACAGGCAGGAAAAGCTTGACGAAAGGCTAAGAACACCAGGGATGAATGGGGTCCCACCAAGCCACCCCTTCCAAGTTCTGCAAGGAACTGGGCCCCGGGGAGGGCGTCAGACCCCAGCCCAGGCAGCCCCGGGGGATCTGTGCACCTCCAGTCCCCTTTCTGAAGACGAAGCCCAGACCCCTCCCATGCCGTGCTGCCCAGATTCTGGGATTCTGGGACACCCCTGCTGTGGAAAACGTCAAAACCCGCTCAGGTCTAACATCCACCCCAGGGGCCCGGAGGCGGCCCCAGCTGCAGGTGGTTTGCTACTGAAGGCACTCGCCAGCCTGCCCAGTATATGCCCAAGGAAAGAGGGGTGCGGGGTACCCCAACCTTGCTCCTGCGGGCAGGGCTAGGCAGACAACAGCTCCTTGCCAGGGCCTGGCCGGGCCTGAGAGCCAACACCAGCCTTCAAGGAGTTACAGATGCACCTGAGCTGCGGCCTGGGCTGGCAGAAGGGCAGCAACCCCCAGGGGAGGCCCACACCCCGCTTAACTGTAGGGTCCCCAGGCCCCCTCTCCGTCCTGATCACCCACTGCCCTTCCGGCCCAGAGAGCCCTGGAACACTCTATGTGGAAGTCACCTGGGCACCTTCTCCTTCTCCTTTTCAGCTTCCAGACCCCAATGCCCACCCTCGGCCCCAGCCCCTGGCCATCTGGCAGCTCTCTGCTGTCACTGCCTGATGACACTGTGGCTTTTGGGTCCCTCTGCAGCCCCCTAGCTGCTGGGACCGTCTCAGGGGTCCTCTTTGTGAACTGGGCCATATCTGCACCCAAGTTCCCTTCCTCAGTTTTCCCAACAAGGGCCACCGGCTCAGCTGAGCAGATGGGGCAATCCACGCCTGTCCCCCCAAGCTCTCCCCATCCCCTCCCCGCCAAGGCCCAGCTTTTGAAACGCAGGATCTCGACGTTTTTCCTGTCGTCTTTCATGTGCTCGTCTCTTCCACTAGAATGGGCAGGCGCCCTACGCACGCAGGAATGAGGTGCCCTGCTCCAGGCCCCCTCCTTCCTCCCTGGGGGCTGGCTGAGGCCCCCTGCCCTCAAACTCCCGAGAGGGGCCACCCCCACTATCAGGAAGGCAGCGGCCTGCCCCGACGAGAAGGACACAGGGCTCTCCGGGCCTTTCTCCAGGCGGCAGGGCTTTATTTAGGGGGTGAGGAGTAGGCTCCACGCGTGGGCCTGTCGTGGTACCGAGCGGAGCCCAGGCTGCGTCCCTGTCACAGGCCAAACCAGCCAGGGACGCCAGGGCGGCGGGGATCGGGCCGCTGCCGCTCGTCCTCCATGAGCTTGGCCTGCACGTCCTGCACAGAGCTGCCGGCGCTCGGCCCCTTCTCAGGAAACAGATCAGGGAAGGTGAAGGTCTGCCCGTGAGCCTGCAGAGAGGACACCAACGTCCGGCCAGGCCGCCTCTCCCCTCATTTGCCCCAGAGCCTTCTAGAAAGGCCCATCTGTGGGGAGTGGAGGGACGGCCCCCGGGGCAGCACGTGGGGACGGGCATGTGGGGGCCCCTCTGTCTGTGCCCCACTGTGGCCCAGCCCTGGCTCCCGTCCAGCAGAGGAAACCGAGGTGCACGGCCGGCCCCTCTCCGTGGACATCCCCCCTTCATGGAGTGACACGCACGGGCTGCGGCCTCGTTAAAAGCAGCCCAGCAAAGCGCCCATTCACGGCAGGCCCGGCCTCGGCAGCCCTGGGCAGGAACGCGACACAGAAAAGCACGACACAAATCATGCCTGGTGCCACGCTGAGGCTTTTTCCATCCAAAATGCCTGTGGGCCTCCACCCACATTAAAGGCTTCCCCTCCTCCCGGCTCCGAGCCCGGCCAAGAAAATGCACAGAACATACAAAGAAACGCACATACACAGCAGTCCATAAATCAGGGGCGGCTCTGCAAATTAACTGGGTTTGCGTCTTTCAGGGAAAGTCCAGAACGTGGCGGCGGCCAAGCCCCAGCGCGGACCCTGCGCGGGGGTGGGGACCCGCGGGGCCCCCGGAGGGGGAGGGGGAGGGCAGGCTGCCCGCGGGGCCCTGAGCAGATCTGGGCTGACGTTGCCAACTCCTGCCAAGCAACTCTGAGATAAGGAGGGAGCAACAGAGGGACGGGGTGGGGGGGCAGGGGTGGGGGCCGCTGGGCACCCCTCCGTCCTTCCCGTTTCTCCGTGGGTAACGGGGCCTCGGGAAATGGCGGCTGCGTCTGGAACATTTTAATAAGCAAGATCAGGAAAGTGCAGTTGGCTCTCCGAGACCCTTGTTTTGTAAAGAAATTTGGCTTTGGGCAAGCAGCCAAGTTTGATCTGAAACAGCCCACATATTCTGCCCTGAGAAAGGAAGATTTATAAATTCTATTCCACGGAGCCGAGTGCATGGGCTGGGGCGACAGGCAGCAGCAACTACAAGCTCGGTAGCCAGCCTGCGGGAAGATTAGCTTACCCTGCTCACAACTGTTTTTTCTTTTTTAACATACCAAAGGGCAACAGTTTACATGAGGGCTAATCACCAAGATGGGGTAATTCAAATTTAATATATTGAGGTGATTCTGCTAGTCTTCTGAGGCGAGGGAAACCCAGAATGACATTCTAAGACATAAAATACAAAGATTGCAACTTGCAATGCAATTGCACCCACAAAGCCACATGTGGGTGCCGAGGCCGCAGTCGATGGCTGGGTCCCCAGGGCCCCTTCTTCTAGAAACAGTCACCTGGCACTTAGAAAATCAAAGCCTCACTCTTTCCAGAGAGGAGAGAGAACAGAGGAGAAAAATGTCATCAGGCAAAGTAAAAAGCCCTGCCCGCTTTCTGTGCCCCCTGCCCAGGCCCTGAGCCCAGCACCCCCCGGCTCCCTGGCGGAGGGTCAGGGGCCTCCCTGGCGGGGGCCTGTGCACACCACTCACTGAAATGCGGCTCTGTGTAAACACGGCTGTGCCTCTCCGGTGGCCGGAGGTCAATGCTCTTTTTGTTATTTGGGGAACCGAGGCACCACCAAGGACTTGGGGCCAAAGAGATGTTTGTCAGGTTGTCAGAGAAAAAATGTGGGACTCCCACGACGTGGGGCAGGGTCTTCCCGCAACAGCCAGCTTAAAAATAAACCCTGTCCCTTAACCTGTGCTCCTGTGGGTTCTACAATCCGCTCTGTGATCTGACACCCACAAGTGGGGCCCGCAGAAGCCTGCCATGGACAGATGGCAGGGCAGAGTGGGGTCTCCACGGGCTCCCAGGTGCCCATCAGGGAGATGGGGAGCTCCCAGGACAAGGGCATATGCCCGGCCGCACCGAGGCAACTCAAAGATTGCTGGAGTTCATGTTGGGGGGGGGGCGCGTTACAAATTTTAATTTGCAGCAGCAAGGTGCCGTGCTGAGTTGGGTGCTTTCTGCGCCCAGTTGCCCTGCCTCAATTTCACAGACGTGCCGAGTGGCAGCTGTGGGCGCCACAGCTAAGCCCTGCTAAGTTCCATTTTCATGATCCGACGTGGGGCCTGGAGAAAAATGTGAGGGCTCAGATGACTCAAAAGCCACTTGTAACAGTAGCCGCCTCCAGGGCCCGTGGTGAATGTCAGCTGGCCGCCGTGACAGGGGCAGACGGCTGCCCGGCTTGGACACACGGGCCTGTGCAGGGTGAACGGCTGCACTCTTCACCCGGATGGCCAGAGCCACGCACAGCAAGCATCAGGCCACGCGACCACGGGGCCCAACGAATGTGACCGTTTTCCAGGAAAACGGCCGTCCTTGCTGGGTCTCCTGACAAGCTGCCTCCTCACCCCGAGTCGGGCCCCAGGTCTGGGCCGCGGCTCCGCAAGGACGCCACTGCCACCTAGCGGCCGGCGCCGGGCACTCGGGCAGGCCCCCCCGCAGGCCCCCGATGCCACGCGGCACCCCAGGCTGGCCACCCAAGGCTGCAGAGGGGGCCTGGGGTCTCGGTCAGGAGCCCACTGAGGAAGGGGCAGGAGCTACCAACGTCCCTGCTCGCCTGGGCCCCGAGCAGGGCTCTGAAACAGGGTCTCACTCCTGACGCCCGCGTTTCTGGATAAATGACGGCTGGCACGGCTCATGGGCCCCTTCTCCTGGGGTGGCTGCCCACTCGACAGCATCCGCCCTCCTGCCACATGGCCCCAGGAGCGGGCCCTGCGAGGGTGGGAGACGGGTGGGTGGGCTGCACCCCTCCAGAGGGTCGGACTTGCAGCCTGAGACCCTCTCACTGCCACCTTCCTGCTCCCAGAGGGCACTCCCTGGCACCCGGGTGCGGCCCCGCGCCTGCGCCCAGGCCCAGACATCACGAAATGGCCGGCAGCCCGGGACGTGCACGGGATGTCCCGGCTCCCACACGGCCCTGGCCGGAGCAGCCCCCCCACGGCCCCCAGCTCTTCCTTGCGTTTCCTCAGGGACTGTAATTATTCACGGGTATCTCGGCTCCGGGCTGCGAGCCCGGGAGGGCCGGGGGCTGCTGGCTCAAGGCCGCGGCCCTGCAGATTAGGCCGAGGCCGGGCCCCGGGCTGGCTCACCAGCTGCACGTAGGCCACCTTGGAGTCGGGCCTCTTCAGCCGCACGTTCCTGTGGTCCCGCCTCCGGCCGGAACCTGGGGGAAGGGCGAAGGGGCTCAGCACAGCCCGCGGGGCCCCGCAGGCACACCCCCACAGTCCTTCACGGCCGGCACCACACGCACCCCAACCCCAAAAGGGACTATTTTAAATAGCACTATTTTCTCCCTTTACGCAAAAGCTTGTGACACAGCTTGAGAGGCCGGTTTCCCCCAGGGAGCCCCGGGCTCGGGCGAGGCCCGCAGGGAGGACCGTGTGCCCCCACCGTGTCCTCCCCCTCCCCCGCTCTCCTCGGCCGTGGCTGAAGGTTGACAGATTTATGACACGGGGCAACACCGGTCACCGACAAAGGAACAAGAAAGAGGCTCTCTCCCAACTGCAGGAAGGAGTCAAGGACGGGCTCTGCCGAGGGGCCTTGGGGGGCTCAGGACAGCCCACCCGGATCCAACGTGGCCCTGGGAGAGCCCCAGCCTTGTTGGGTGCAAGGGGCACCCGGCACCCAGGCCTCAGGGCAGCCATATGGGCATCGGGGCCCAAGGCAGGCAGGCCGACACCCTGGCCGGGGGCACTCACCGTGTTGCACCCGTGTGCGCACGACAGCCACGGGCACACCGTAGATGCTCTGCAGGTAGTTCCTGACGTCCACTCTGGTCATCCTGTGGGAAAGGGAAGGACGCGCCAACAGGGCTACGGACAGCACCACCATGCCAGGCAGACGGAGCCACCAGCACTAGGCACCAGGGCTGCACCGTCGGCCTCAGTGTCCCACTGCCACTGCCCTCGCCCACAGGGCCTGGCTCCTAGGCAGAGCCTCTCCCGAGGGAAGTGACGTTCTGAGAACCCCCTGCCTGTGGGGACCAGGTCTGCCCTGTCCTGCCCAGTGGCCACAGCGTCCTCACGGCACCTCCTGGAAATGCTCTGTCAAGGTTTGGTGGCCATGTCCCATTCCTCTTTCCCCGGAGCCGTGATGACTGTTACAATCAGCCTCCGGGCTCTTCTGCCTGGCCTAAAAGGCTCAAAGGTCCCAACCCTCAGTCCAGACAGGAACGTCACCCCCTCACCCTCTGCAGCGGTGGCGTCCTCAGAACCCAGGGCCACATCCTGCAGTTCTGGGCACTGGGAGGCTGGCCTGCCCTTCCAGGACCCTGAAGCAGCGTCCGCAAGGGTGGGGGGCGTCGTGAACTGCACAGCCCAAAGAAACGGACTGGAGGACCCACACGTTAGAAGCTGTCCTGGGCACCCAAGGGGTCACGGCTCACCACCACACAGTGAAACAATAACTCAACAAAGGGCTTGTGTGAGAGGTGAGACACAAGCACAGGCCTTCCCCACGTCGGGGAAGAAGCCAGGCTGCGGGACAGTGCAACGCCCAAGGCTCTACAGACACCGCCATCTGCCACGGAGCTGCCTGCAGCGTTCCCACAGCAGGGAGAACCCCAGCTTGGATGCAGTTACAACACGTTGCCCAGAGCGCGAACCTGGGCCTCTGGGGGCTTCCGGGGACTTACTCCATGGGGACCTGGAACTGCACGGTGTCCTCGGGCTGGGCTGTGCCGGGCCTCACCAGCCGGATGAAGAAATTGGTGCGGAAGACGCGGAGCTGGGGGTTGCCCAGCTGGTACAGAGGGTACCTGGGAGGCAGAAATGCATTTCTGTGTTAGCACCCGGAACCCGGCGCCAGGCACACCCACCCGCAACGAGGGCCATCTTCCCAACTGCTCCCAGCAGGGGTGGGCAGGGGGCACTGTAGCACCCCAAGGCAGGAGCACCCAGTGGAAAGGTGGCAGGCAGGGAAAGTGTGGGCAGCCAGTTGGGCTGGTGTCTGGGATCCCCGTGGGGGCCAGGGCTGACCCCCTCCAGCCTGGCCAAGCTTCAGCAGCCCAAGCAATGGCAGCAGGTGAGCAGAGGCCGGCAAAGGTCGTGCCCTCCACGTCACGGGCAGTGCGGCTCAGAGACACCAGCCTCTGGGGCACCCCGCTAATGGACCCCCAGAGAGAGCCAGCCCCTCCACAGTGCCGGTTCTGCTCAGGAGAGGTGACCGAAGAGGATTATCTGTGTCCTAAACCTGTTTAGCCCCCAGGGCAAGGGGCTCAGGGAGGCCCAAGCCCAGGCTCACCGGGAAAGGTCATCTCTGTGCCCTGCCTGCAGGGAAAACCCAGCTCCAGGTCTGACCAGGAGAGGGGAGAGGGGAGAGGGGAAAACACGTGGCAAGTGGCTCACAGCCACGCGCGGCTGCTTTTGGGGAACTGGTGAATCCTTTCAACAGAAGTCACCGGCTACGAGTCAACCCATCACCCCGTGTCCCCCAAACCCAGGTCGGGACAGCCGCCTTAGCAGCACTGGCCCCACTGGCCACGTGTGCTGAACACAGGGAGCCTGTGCCCGGGGCAGGGGTGACGTGTGTGGAATCTCCCCCCAGGTGCTCGGTCCCACCCCCCACTCCCCTGCCGGCTGAGCCTCAGAGCAGGGTGGGGGCTGGGCCCAGGGAACAGCCGGGGCCGGCGGGGGCCACGGTACCACCCAGAGGGCTTTGTTTTCCCCGCCACTGACCAACCTGCAGCTTTCCACGCAGGGCCCTGGAAACCGCCCGACTGCGGCCCAGGTGGCACACTGCCTTGGCCTTCTGCTGGCTCAACTGCGGCCAAGGTGGGTCAGTGGTGGGCCCAGGTGGTGAAGGGGTAGACTGAACCAGAAGAGTAGACACCGCCTGGCCACACATCCGGCCAGCGGCCAGGCACAGCCCCTGCTCGCTCCAAGGCTCCAAGGCTCCGGGACCTCATGGGCACAGGAGCCTGATGGGCTTTGCCCACGGGGGCTTCCGGCGGTGGGCAAGGGGCCCATATCCTCCCCACTGGTGACCGCCAGTGGCACTGTAGGTGGGCAGTGTGGGGACAACACCGTAACTGTGGGGACAGGGGTACAGCTTCCTCTCTGCACCTCCAGAAGGCCCCAGTGTGGGGGTCTGTAGGGGCCCGCAACATGCATGTCTCTTCTCCCTACTTGCACAGACCTTTCAGGGCCCCACCCGAGGCCCCCAGGTGTGAGCACCCTCCTCAGCAGAGCCCTCTCCTGAGTTCTGGAACATTCTTCTGGCCCTTGCCGGCTCCCAAGAACATCACCCCCACCTCTGCACCTGGCTGAACCGGACCCCACCCTCTCCAAGGTTTCACTCACCCCCAGGGCCACCCCCGCTCCTGGGAGCTTTCAGAAGATCTCAAACTTAACATATTTCAAGTGGACTCCCTCCCTGAAAGCACCAAGACACGAAGCCCTGGCACCGGGCCAGCGCCTACCCCCCACCCCACCCCGTGGCCCTGCGTGACTCAGCCCTGATCCCACCTCGCCCCCACCCCACCCTGCATCCCACCCTTGAGCAAGTCCTGGCAGCTCACAGGCAAAGGGGTGAACCCTGAGTTAACCCCAAGTCTGCTGGGTGGCCGGCCTGCTTCAAGTTTCGACTCCTCGAGGGCGGGGGGCCTCCCCCCTCTTTAAGGCGCAGCCCCCCAGCACCTCTCCAAGGTTGGCCTCTCCCTACTCTCTCCAGCCCTGCATCCACGACCCCCCACCCACAGCCTGGTCCATCCACCCACATCCTCAGCTACCCCTGGGCACCTTTCTGAGGATGTAAGGACTCAGCCTACCCCAAACCAGTCTGGGTACTCTTCTCCTAAAGGCCCAGGGAGCCAACTTCCACTCACTCGTTCCTTCAGTCATTTGTTCACCAAGAAGCACGAAGCACTTCCCGTCTAAACCGCGGGGGACAAAGGACAAGGCAGAGCCCAGCCCCCGGGGAGCACCCATTCACAGGCCCCACAGTGCTGGGGTGCCGGTGGCAGTGGGGGACAGGTGGAGGGAGACTCCAGAACAGGGAGCTTATGAGCAGAGCTGGGAGTAAGCACTGGCTGGTCTCCCCTCTTCTCCCCCTGAAAAAACCCAGCAGCGATTCTCTTCACTCCCCTTTCTTCTGCAAATCTAATCTGCTCCCAATTTCACTAAATCAGGGTTTCTGCGACCGGGCAGGCGCCACTGATACTTGGGGTGAGGTCATTCCTCACTGTGGGGGACCCCCAGGACGGTCAGCATCTCCCCTGGCCCGCACCCACTCGAGGCCAGCAGCGCTCGGCCCCCTCCCTCTCTGCTCGTGACCACCCAAAATGTCTACGGTCGTTGCCACGTGCCCCTGCTCTCCCGAACCCCCTCTGCCCCGCCCGGTCCCCGGCCCCATCCTGCCGTCCCCCTCCCCCGAGGCCGCGACCCCGGCTTCCTGTAGCTCCCACAGGCGCGCTCCTTCCTGCCCCGCGCTCCCGCTGGTGCCTGGCCGTCTGCGCCCGGCGCCCGGGCCCTTCCTGCGGCGGCCTCGTGGCCTCTCGTCCCTCACGACCTCGCGGGCGCTCCCTTCCCAGGGGCCTCTCCGGTCCCGGGGGACGCTCCGGCCGTGGCTGCCCCGGGCCCGGGGGTGCCCTCTCCCGCTCCCCACCCTCCCCAGGGCCGCGGCCCTTCCCCCCGAGCCCGCGTCCCCGCTCACCCCCCACGGCTGAGGCCCCTCCAGGTCCCCACCCCCGACCCCTCCTAGATGCCCCCGGGCCACCCCCTCCCGGGGCTCCACCCCGCCCCCGGGCCGTGTGCGTCTGTTTGTGCCACTGGAGGGGCGCCCTCAGGGGCCCGCGCGGGGCGGCGGCGCAGGGCTGCGGGCGGCGGACCGCTCTACTCACAGCACGTTGCGCGCCATGGCAGCCGCCGGCGGCGCTTCCGGGGCCCGCGCGGGCGGAAGGAGCAACGCGCCCGGCCCGCGCCCCGCGCCGCTGGCACAGCGCCCCCTCGCTTCCGGGAGGTCGCGCGCCCCGCCGCCCCGCACCGCCGCCCCGCACCGACCGCACTCCCGCACGCGAGGCCCCGCCCCGTCCCGCACGCGAGGCCCCGCCCAGCGCGCCGCTTCGCAGCCCCGGCCCCGCCCCGCCCGCGCGGTCCGCACGCCGGCCCCCGGCCACGCCCCGCCCGCGCGGCCCGCACACCGGCCCCCGGCCACGCCCCGCGCACCCCCCTCCGGGTCCCACACAGCCCCGGTGCCGCGAAGGCATCTTCTGGAGGGGCTGCGAGGGTGGGCGGGGGCTGGGGGGCCGGGGCCGCTTCCGCTCCTGCATCTGTGCACCCACGGCCCCCTCCCTTGGCCCCCGCAGCCCCAGCGGCCCCTTCCCCTCCCGGGCCCTCAGCCCGGCCGCCCGCCCCACCCGGCCTTGCAGCCCCCCGCGCCCCCTTCCCCCCGCCTGGGCAAGGCCCGCACCTCGGGGCGTGGGACCGAATCCGGGCTGCGCTGTACGCCCTCCGTGGACGGCGCTGCAGGAACGGTCCGGGAGAGGTGCCCCGCTCTTCCAGGGGTCCCTGCCTCCCCACCAGATAGGCTGCTCCCCTTTGCCCCCCACAGGACGCGTGGGGTGGCAGGGGAGGTTAGGGTTACTGGTATTTCACGATGAGAGCTAGTTTATGGGGTTTGTGGGGTCCGCGGGGTGAAGGTGAGCCCTGAGAGGGAGTTTGTCTGTGGACAGTGGGGTCCCCTGAGTGCTGGGAGGAAGAGGGAAGCAGGGGCAGCCCCGTCCACTCTCCAGGCCCTGGGGAGATACGGGGGTCCTGGCAGGGAGAGGACGGGCTGGAGGGGGTGTGAGCCCCACTGGCTGGCTGTGGGGGCCCTGAGGCTGGTGACACCCCCCCACACATATGGCCCCAGGCCTTTGCCAGCAGCAGGAGCCGTGACAGGCCCAGGAGTGCAAAGCGGGGTGCTGGGGGGAGAGAAGGAGCTGGAGAACAGGGTCCCCAGGGCCAGGCTCCAGTCATCGAGAGCTGACTGGTTTTGGCCGCGTTCTGATCCGTAGGTGCAAAGATGTGCTCAGAAACGTGGCAGGAATTTGGGGTTCAGGGATGCATGAGGCCGATGGGAGGGGCAGCCACTCGATGCCATAGTGGGGTGGGGGCCCGAGCTGGGTGCTGCAGTTCTCAGTGTGGGAAGGGGCCCCCCTTAGCACTCAGTCTCCCCTTCTGTGTCCTCCGGCTGGGGCTGGAAAGTCCTGAGCAGGAGGCCCTGTCCAACCCCCACAGATACGGTGGCCCTGAGATGGCCGGGGGGCTGTGTGCCCCCCTTCTCTTCCTCCTCCCCAGCTCTCAGCAGACGCAAATCCCAGCTCTCCTAGGAGGCCCCTTGTTCAGATCAATGGCACGTCTTCGTGGGGCAGGGTTGCCAGATAAAATACAGGATGCTCAGTTAAAGTCAAGTTTCAGATAAACGGCTCATTTTTTTTAGCTTAAGTATGTCCCATGAATGTTGGGGCGGGGGTGGGGTTCAACTCTGGTGGTCGGAGGAGGCTCTGTGAGAAGATAACGCTCGAAGGCCAGGGAAGAGCATGTGCCAAGGCCCTGGGGCGGAGCCCACCCTCAGAGGCCCCCAGCCACCCACAGTGAGGGGCACCCCCACCTCTTCCCCTTCTCCTGCGGGGTATGGAATCAACTGAGTCAGTGAGTGAGGGTCCCTGGGGGGCCACGCGTGCTCGACAGGGGCGCCAGGATTGGGAAGGGGCTCAGGAGCGAGGGGGCGCCCGGCAGCCTGCCCCAAGCAGCAGGGCGCTGGGCAGCGAGGAGCTCAGAGGCCCCCAGACCGGCCCTGGGTGGCTGGGGTGGGGATGGGGAAGGCTGGTGGGAAGGAGGGAGGAAGGATGGGGGTGGGAGGGGGGTGCGGCCGACTGAGAAATCCTTCTCTGCCTCTTTTCCACCTTATCTCTCTTGATAACTGTAGATGACGCAGAACTGGTTTGTGAAAGCACGCCCCTGTGTTCGTTCACTCTCGGCCCCACGGGATTTGCAGGGCTGGGCAGCTCCCTGCTGTACCCTAAAATGCAGACAAGGCTGGGGCAGGTTCCCCGTGGGTCCAGGCACCAGGCTTGGCCGTGACAGAGGCCTTCGGACACGCAGGTTCAATTTCAACACACACGCCACAAAGCCGCCCCTCCAAGGAACAGAATAATCTAGAAAGGACAGGACATTCTTTGCTGGCTTTTTTCCCACGGGAGGCAGCAAATGTTTCGGCCGACACCCTGGTGGCTTGGGCACCCCTGCCTCTTGCAGGAGAAGAGCTTGGGCTGCCCCTCCCCGGCCCAAGCCCTGCCCCGTGACACCCCCCACTCCCACCAGCTCCCCATGGCTCCCTCCAGGGACCCCAGAGCCTTGCTCAGGAGCTCAGCCAGCAAGCAGCTGGCCGGGGTGCCTCGCTGAAATTGGGGGCTCTGACCCATGGCTCTGCAGCCTGAGAAACACACGACCAAGCCTGCGGGACCGAGGATGCACACCCCTGCCCCGTGCATGGCCTTGGCAGTCCCTTCCCAGGGCTCCTGCCACCTGCGTACCACCTGCGTCTGTCTCCCCAAAACAGGTGACCCCCCCCGGAGAGTGGGGGGCCAGGATCTGGTGCAGAGGAGGCACAGGATAAAAAATGGCTGTTTGTGGTGATCACCCGTGGCAAGTGAGGCTGTGAACCAAGGCTTGTTTATGTTCACATTTGTTTGGTTACAAGTGTTTGCATTGTTTTGTCCATTTTATTGGGCATTTGTAGTTCTCATTTTGCAAATCGTCTGTTTGTGTCCTCTGTGGGGCTGAACCACGTGCCCCACTAAAGGCATGTCCCGTGAGCGTGTGCCCGTTTGTGAAAAGGAAATTTGAAGATGGGGTAAGTGAAAGGGTGCCCAGCCCGACTGAGAGTGGGCCTCGATCAGTGAAAGAAGGGGCCCCTGTGTGCATTGCCACGTGACGGGGAAGCCAAGGAACCCCAGAGATGGCAGCCCAGATGGAAGATGCCAACCAGGGGGAAGCCAGCCTTGCAGCCCCTGGCACTGTGAGCCCGTGAAGTCCAGCTGTTAAGCTCACTCACTGCATGGTATATGTTTGAGCAGCTGAGAAACTAAAACATGTGCTTTGCTCATTTTTTTTTCTATTAGGGCATTAATAATTTTTCTTCTAGGTTTGCAAGTGCATTTAGTGCATGCATTTGTTGTATGACCCCCTTCTCTGTCAGACTGAACTCAGAATAGTTTCCCGGTTTGTCATTTGCCTTTTAAATTTTAAAAACGTCTTTACCACGGTATCGGCGTATGATAAACTGCAGATATTTGCACAGTTTGATCCCTCCTGACATGTTCGAGACAGAGGACATGCACGTCCTCACGCATCTCTGGGAAACCCTTCCCTCCCACCACCCCCAGGCAAACAACGACCTGGTTATTTTGCATTTTTTAGAGTTTTGTACAAATGGAGTTGCATGGTATGTGCTCTTTTTTTGGTCTGGTTTCTTTCACTCTGCCTAATTATTTTGAGATGTATCTCTGTCGCTGTTGATTCATTCCTTCTTATCGCCGTTGCACGGACACAGTACAGTTTGTTTATCCATCTGCCTATTGATAGACGTTTGGATTGTTTCCAGTTTTGGGCTATGAAGAACGAAGCTGCTGTTCACATTCGTGTACACGTCTTTGTAAGGACATGTGTTTCCTTTTCTCTTGAGTCAATACCTAGAAAGAATGACCAGACCCTGTGGGCGGTGTGCACTTAACTTTTTAAGAGACTGCCGAACAGCGTCGTTTTGCACTTCCCCCAGCCACGTACCTTCTCTGCAACCTTGTCAACCCTTGGCATGGCCCATCTTTTCAATTTTAGCCATTCAAATAGATGTGTAGTGGACCTCCTTGTGGTTTTAATTTACGTTTTCCCCACGACTAATGGCATTGAGCGTCTTTTCAGTACTTACTTGCCATTTGTATATCTTCTTTGGTGAAGTGACTGTTCAAATCTTTTGTCCCCCTCCACCCCCTTTTTAAAAAATTGCTTGTTTTCCTACTATTGAATTTTGAGAGCTCTTTGTATATTCTGGATATGAGTCCTTTATCAAATACATGCTTTGCAAAGATTTCTCGCAGTCTGTGGCTTGTCTTTTAGTCTTCTTTACAGTTTGGAAAACATGTTTTTTTAATTTATCAATGTGTTCTTTCAGAGAATGTGCTTTTGGTGACCAAAGTCACAGAGATTTTCTTCTAAGTTTTCTTCTAGTAGTTTTATAGTTCTAGTTTTATATTTAGGTCTATGATCCATTTTGAGTACTCTTTGTATATAGTGTGACATATGGATACAAGTTCATTTTTTCCCTTTTGCATGTGGACATACAGTTGCTTAAGCGTGACTTGTTGAAAAGGCTATCATTTCTGTACTGCAAGGTGCCTTTGCACTTTTGTCAAAAATCAGTTCTCCGTGTATGTGCAGGTCTGTTTCTGGACTCTATTCTGTTCCATTGATCTATTTGAGTATCTTTGTATAGATACACCCTGTTTTGATTGCCATAGACTTACGCCAATTCTTGAAATGTTAGTGCTCCAACTTGGGTTTGTTTTTTTGTGATTTTTTTTTTTCCGGATTGTTTTGGCTCCTCTAGGTTCTTTTTATTTCCATATGAATTTTAGACCCAGCTTGTATCTCCTTTGAAAAAGGCCTGTCAGAATTTTGATTGGGGTTGCCAATGGAAAATTGCCGCCATAGTAGTTTTGAGCCTTTGGTTCACACCTACTGTAGTCCTCTCCATTTATTGAAGTCTTCTTTAATTTCTGCCAGCAATGTTTTATAATTTTCAATATGTAGGTCTTTCACCTCTTTTGTCAGATTTATCCCTAAGCATTTCATATTTTTTTATGCCATTGGAAAGTAACATTTTTTAAAATGTCACTGTCTATCATTGCTAGTTAGTATATAGAAATATAATCGGTTTTTTGTGTTTTGAACTTTGTATCCTGTGACTTTCCTAAACTCGTTACTTCTCATAGCCTTTTTTTTAACTGTAGATTGGATTAGATTAGATATTGTATGTGAATAAAACAATTTTCCTTCTTCCTTTCCCATCTGTGTCACTTTAGTTTCTTTTTCTTGCCTAATGGCACCAGCTAGAATCTCTAGTCCCCTGTCAAATGGAAGTGGTAAGGATGCCATCTTTGTCTCTGTGGTCTTAGAAGGAAACTTTCAGTCTTTCTTCATTAGCTATAGGTTTTTCATAAATACCCTTTAATAGGTTGAGGAAACACCCTCTCTATTCCTAGTTTGCTGAGTTTTTATCAGAATTGGTTGTTGGCTTTTGTCAAATGATTTGTCTACATGTATTGAAGTGTTCTTTTTTTTTAAGAATTTGTAAATATGGTGAATTACTCTATTTTTGAAGGTCAGTCCCACTTGTATTCCGGGATAAATCCTGCTAGATCATGATGTCTTCCTTTTTTCTGTGTGGTTGGATTATATTTGCTAAAATGTTATTTAGAACATTTTATTTTGAATTATTTAGAATTTTTGCATCTGGGGTTGTGAGGGCCTGTGGCTTTCTTTTCCTATAATGTCTTTCATTTTTGATATCGGGGTAATGCTGGCCTCGTGGAATGGGTTGGGCAGTACCCCCCCCCCAATTCTTTTTGAAGAATTTTACAGCATTCCAATATCTCTTTCTTAAATGTTTGTCAGAATTCACCAATGATGTCATCTGGGCCTGGAGTTTTCTTTGTGGAAAGGTTTGTAACTACCCTTTCATTTTCTTTAGTAGAAATAGGGTTATTCAGATCATTTTTTCTTGAGTGAGCTTTGAAGATTTCTGTCTTTCAAGAAATATTTCCATTTTATCTGTGTTGTCAGATTTATTGGCATAAAATTGTTCATAATATTCCCATCTAATTCTTTTTTAATATCTGTTGAAGCTCTTGTGATGGCATCTCCCTCATTGCTGATATTGGTAATTTGTGTCTTTTCTATTTTACTTTATTTTAGTTTATTTTGTCAATTTTAATGATCTTCTCAAAGAAACATGTCTTGGTTTTCCTGATCTTTCCTACTGTCTTTTTCTTTTCTATGTCTTTGATTTCCACTTTAACGTTAGTAATTCCTTTCTTCTGCTTACTTTGGGCTTAATTTGCTCTGATTTTTCTAGTTAACTTAAAATGGAAGCTGAGGCCATTGATTTAAGACTTGACTTGTTTGCTGATACAGGCAGTTAGTGCTAAACACTCCCCCCCCAATACTGCTTAACATATCCCATAAATTCCCATATGTTGTGCTTTTGTTTTTGTTCGTTTCAAAAATACTTCCTAATTTCCTTTTAGATTTTTCCTTAACTTGTGGGTTACTTAGAAACGTGTTATTTAATTTCCAAATATTTGGGGGACTTTCTGAGGAATCTTTTTATTGACTGGTAATTTAAATACATTCTGTTCAAAGAATATGATTTATATGAGTTGAATCATTCCCAGCTTACTGAGACTCATTTTATGGCTCGGATACAGTCTGTCTTGGTAAATATTCCATATGCACTTGGAAAGAATGTGTAGTGGAGTGGAATGTTCTAAAAATGTCAGTTGAACCTCCCTGGCTGATAGCGTTGTGCACGTCTGTTTTGTCCTGCTGACTTTCTGCCCGGCTGTCCTCTGACTTTTTGAGAGAGGGTATTGAACTCCCTAAAACTGCAGATTTGCCTGTTGCTCCTTCTGGTTCCATCAGCCTGTGCTTCGTGCATTTTGAAGCTCTGCTAATCAGTGCACGAACGTTTAGGATTTTTTATGTCCTCGATGAATTCAACCCTTTGTTGTTATGAATTGGCCTTCTTTATCCCCAGTATAATTCTTTGTTTTGAAGTCTATTTCACCGATATGATATTAATCCAGCCACTCCAGCTTTCTTTCGACTAATGACAGAATGGTATATCATTGTTCCATCCTTTTTCTTTCAACCTATTTGCATCTTTATATTTAAACTATATTTCTTGTGGGCAGCAATGGGCGAGTCTTGCTTTTATCCAGCCTGATGATATCTTCTTTTCAATGGATATGCTTACACCGTTAGTATTTAATGTTTCTGTCATCTTATTTGTTTTCCATTTGTCCCTTTCCTCTTTTTCTGCCTTCTTATGCATTAATCGAGAATTTTTTTATTCCATTTTACCTATTCTGTTGATATTTTAGCCGTAACTCTGTTTTTAATTTTATCTTAGTGGTTGATTTAGGGTTTTTAGTTTACAACTTTAACTTAAGGATAGCTGCTTCTATTGACTGATGTTTTTCTCCTCATTGTGGGGCATATTTTCCTGCCTGATAATTTTTTGTTGGTTGCCGGGCATTGTGTATTCTACCTGGGTGGGTGCTCTCTATAAATATTCCATAAATATTCTTGTGCTTTCTTTCTTGGAATGTCGTTACTTGGCCACAGCTGGCTCTCACAGGCCTTGCTTTTATGACTCCTAGGGCGGGCCTGGGGAGCTCAGTCTGGGGCTGGTTGTTCCCCGCCGGCGAGCTGAGCCCTTCCTGAGCCCCCTCCCCGGGGCCTGGTGAATTGTCGGGTTTTCTGGCTGGCTGCTGGGAAAAGACACAGTCCCAGCCCTGGGTAGGCCTCGGGCCCTGCTGCTGCCCAGCCCTCTGAGTGCTTCTTTCGGGCCTCTGCTGGAATCTTCACCAGCAGGTATGGTGGGCTGGAGCCTGCCTGCCGCTCCCCAGGGCTCCCTCTCTGGAGCTCTGTCCTAACCCCAGCTGCCTGGGTGTCCCTAGACCCGCCACACCATCCCCGCAACCCAGGGAGCCTGCTGCCCACTCGAGGAAGTGAAGCTGGGCGACTGCACGGCCATCTCGGTTGCCTCCGGCCTCTCGGCCTCACTGCCATTCACTGCCCGGTGCCCAATGTCTTGACAACCGTTGTTACACGTGTATTTTTGTCTGTTTTTTAATTTGGTTGTTTCAGGCTGGACATAAATCCAGTCTCTGTGACTCCATCTTGGCCAGAGGGGGAAGTCTACTTCTCAGTTACGAGGGTCATTCTTTTAACATACAGAAACTTAAAATTTTTACGTAGTGAAATTTACTGAGCATTTCCTTTTCCTCCGTGATTCTTCTATTGTTTCTGAGCTTATAAAATTGTTTCCCATTGTGAAAGCAGAAAAACAGGCACCTGATGTCTTTCTCATTTTGTTTTTAACTTTTTTTTTCCCACATTGAGCTCCCCAATTCTCCTGGCATGTCCTTGGGGTTTGTTGTGCATTAAAATCTCACTGCCTTCCATTTTTCTCCCTAATCTGCATCTAATTTTCCCAGCCTCCTTTATTAAACATCTCGTCTCTCCTTCCTTGGTTGTGATGCCCCAGATTTGTACACATGTATGGTACCAGGCTGGTAAATACTGTAGAATTAGAATGAATTTTAGAGCTACAAAGGCAGGGGTGTGGAAGTTCTGTGATAAGGCCTGAGGGTGATCTGTTAGGTTAAAACCACATTCGCTGCTCGTGGAGCTCAGCTTACCTCCCGAGTCTCAGTTTGTCCTTCTGGAAAATGGAAACCAAGGGGGTTCTGGCTCCTCGTGAAGGCTTAAAGGTGCCTCATCTGGCTGCAGGGCACCAGCAAGCACGTGGTCCGCCGTGGCTGCCACTATCTCCATGTCCGAAGTTTCCTTTTAATTTGTGCAATTTTCTTAGCTATTCGTGACTGTTTTTTTTCCCTGCTGTATGAATTTTAGAATCATTTTGGCAAGCACTCTCACTGCCTTTGTTGCACCCCTTACCCTCCTCCCCAAAATATCTTAGTAGAGTTTTGATTGAAAATCTGGTAAACCTAAAAATTGGGAAAGAATTGATTTTTGTAACAATCACCTCACACAGAACGTGGTGTGCCCTTCCGTTTTGTTTTCAAATTTCGTCTTGATAGTTCCCATTAAACTTTGTAGTTTTCCTCCTACATATCCTACATATTTCTTAAGAGAATTATTGCTAAGTACTTTTATGTTTTTGTTTTAAGCACAGATGAATTTTTTTATTCTACTTTATCTAATAAGTGGTTGTTGCTGGAAAGTAGTAAAGAATATTGATGTGAAAAATGTATTTTGCATCTGGCTGCTTTCCTGAAATCTCTCATTCTTTCTGAGAGCTTTTCCGTTCACTCTCTTGGGGCTCCAAGGAATGTGGTATTTTGGTCTCCTTCTTTCCAGAAGTTATACATCTTATTTCCGTTTAACATGGTGTGCATTGTCTTCCATTTCCAGAGAAGCGTTGTGCAGTGATGGTAAAAGCAGGAACCTTGTTCAGTTCCTGTCTTTGGCTGGAAGCCTTCAAGGTTTCAGCAGTAAGTGGCAGATAAAGGAAGTGTATATTTATAGGTGTTTTTTTTTTAACAGTGTATTGGGTTTTTGTTTTGTTTTGTTTTGAAAATAAGATGAAATGTTAGCAAACACTCTTTCCCTCCTATGTTTAATGATCATAAACTGCTTAAGAAATATCAAGACTTATAAGTGCAAATAAGAGGAGCCATCCTCCACCTCCCACCACTCAGCTTAAGAAATGACACGTGAAAGAGAGAAAGTCTCCTCCCGACTGCACCCCTTGTTCTGCCAGTGGGCTCTGCCCGCTGAATTGCCTGCTCCCAGTTTCCAGGCATGTGTCATTTATCTGCATCTTTTAAAAATTTGTGTAAGTGGTATCTTACTGTATTTTCCCTTTTGCAGCTTGTCTCCCCCACTGACATCAGGCTTTCAGGGTTTCTCCAGTGGCCACGTGTGGCTGGAGGTCATTTGTTTTAACTGCATCGTTTCCACTTGCGAATAGGCTACATCTCCCGCTCCCTTCTCCTCTGGGTGGCTGAGGGAGGGTTTTCGGTTTGTGGCAGTTACAAGCTGCGCCGCCATGTGTGTTCTTGTGTGTCTGTGTGTCCATGTGTGCCTGTGTGTCCCTCCGTACTAGACTGCACCAGGGGCATTGCTGGACAGAAGGTTATGTCTTCACACCCCCCAGGGGTGGCTGAATCCCTCGCCCACATCGTCCTCCAGGACCCTCCCTCTAACAGAGTGTGGGCGCCACAGCCTCGGGGCTCGGCACTGTTGGACTCTGGGTTTTGCACCCTCTATCTCCCACCCCCTCACACCTTCCAGGAGCGTCTGGAAGCTGCACACACGCCGGCCTTCTCCACGACCCTGATGCCCTGGCCACCCCGCTGGCCCAGTGACTGCGAGTGCCCTGTCTGGCCTGCACGTCTCGCCGTGGCCTGCGGGCAGGGCTTGGGCACTCGCTTCCTTGTCCTGCCTGGCCCATCTCATTTAATCTAGAACAGCACCCCCACCCCACCCCCACCCCTCCTCCTTGTTGGTGTTTCATGTCAGAGATGTTTCTGGAGCCCCGTCTGTTTGTCTTGAACAGGTTCCGCCTTCGGAGGTGTCTGGGCAGTTTCCTCATGAGTAGACACAGGTTAGACATTTGGGTGTAAACGTCACCTGGGTGAGGACGTGGCCTCCTCAGGGGACGCATGGCCTCTGTCCCTCTAGTTTGGGTGGTGCTAAGGAAGGTCACTAGGTTAGGGCAGGGGGCTCCAGTTTTCTCTGCTCTTAGGTAACTTTTAACTTTATAGGAACTCAGTTGGTGATACTTCGAGACTGAATACTCGGCGCCTGTTTTACTTTCTGCGTGGTTAGGGGCGCGCGCGTGTGCCGCCCTGTTACCTTTGGCCCAACAGCAGCAGCATCCACGGGTGATTCCGCCTCAACCGACGGGGCAGTAACGTTTGCAAGGCAATGGATGCCAATCCTCTCGGTCCATCTCCGGGTACTAGCTGGAGGCTTCTCAAAGGAACTTTCCCGTGCCCAGGCTGGCAACCAAGTGTGGTCCATCCGGTTGCTGTGAAGTGGCGTCTCATGGTGGTTGTAAACTGACGGCACAGTGACTGCTTTTCCTCTCTTTCTTGACCCTCTGGGTTTTCTCCTCTGGGAACCGCTTGCTGCCGTCCCTGCCCGTTCTTCTACTCAATTCTTGGCCTTTTTCCTAATGGCATGTTCACGTTCTCTACGTACGCTGGATAGTAATTCTTTACCAGTGATGGTTGCAAATGTCTCCCCCCAGGAAATGGATGATACTTTTCTTTTTGCTTTTGGTGTCTTTTGAGACAGAGAAGTTTATTCTTTAAACCTGCATTCTACTCCTGTTGATTTTATCAATCTCTTGTTTGGTGGTTTGTGCTTTTTTTAAATGTCTTGCTTAAGAAATTTCCCTGTTAAGAGATCTTTAAGATGCTCTCCTACAGTTACCTCTAAAAATTTGAATGTTTTCTTTTTTTCATACTTGGGTCTTTAAATGCCCTGGAATTGGTTTGTTTGTGGACGCTGTGCAGCAGGGCAGTGATTTTATATTCTTCAGGCCCAGTGGATTTGCACCTGTTCACACGTCATCTTTTCCAGTGACTTGCAGTGCCACATTGTCCTCCATCGAGTAGCCCCATGTGTGTGTGTTCTGGTTTGCTAATGCTGCTGGAATGCAAAACACCAGAGACGGATTGGCTTTTATAAAAGGGGGTTTATTTGGTTGCACAGTTACCATCTTAAGGCCATAAAGTGTCCAAGGTAACACATCAGCAATTGGGTACCTTCACTGGAGGATGGCCAGTGGTGTCCGGAAAACCCCTGTTAGCTGGGAAGGCACGTGGCTGGTGTCTGCTTCAAGTTCTGGTTTCAAAATGGCTTTCTCCCAGGATGTTCCTCTCTAGGCAGCAGTTCCTCAAAAATGTCACTCTTAGTTGCACTTGGGGTATTTGTCCTCTCTCAGCTTCTCCAGAGCAAGAGTCTGCTTTCAACAGCCATCTTCAAACTGTCTCTCTTCTGCAGCTCCTGTGCTTTCTTCAAAGTGTCCCTCTTGGCTGCGGCTCCTCTTCAAAACGTCACTCTCAGCTGCACTGAGTTCCCTCTGCCTGTAGGCTCATTTATATGGCTCCAGTGATCAAGGCCCACCCTGAATGGGTGGGGCCACGCCTCCATGGGAATATCTCATCAGAGTCATCACCCGCAGCTGGGTGGGGCGCATCTCCAAAGAAACACTGAGAGAAATCTAATCAACGCTGATAATGTCTGCCCACACAAAATTACATCAGAGATAATGACGTTTGGGGGACATAATACATTCAAACTGGCACAGTGTGTGAGACTGGCTCGTCTCTGCCCTCTGCTACCCGGTCCCTGTACCCTCCCAGAGCTAACATGTCACCACCTCGGCGAGGACAGTTTTGCAGGACAGGGATCGCACCCCAGGGCTCTCTGCAAATCAGCCTATTAGCACTCCATCCCTTTCCATACTGATTTCAGGATCCGTTCGTCCATTCCCTTATGAAGCCCACTTGGAAGGGGATTAGTCCACGTTCACGGACTTATTTAGAGCACTCATAGTTTTAAGATACTGAGCCTTCCTCTCCTGAAATGTAGTAACTATCTCCATTTATGCACGTCTCCTGTAACGTCTTTGGAAAAAGTTTCAAATGTTCTCTGTAATTGTCTTGCACATCTTTTGTTATATTTGTTCTTAGTTATGACAGGTTTTTAAATTTCCACCATAAATGGTATCTTGTAACAATTATCTCCTCAGCACAATAAAACTCTTAGAGGATAGTACAGGGAAATCTCTTCAGGACCTAGTATTAGGAGGTCGCTTCCTAGACCTTACATCCAAAGCACAGGAACAAAAGAAAAAACAGATAAACAGGAGCTTCTCAAAATCAAAAGCTTCTGTGCCTTAAAAGACTTTGTCAAAAAGGTGCAGAGGCAACCAACTCAATGGGAGAAAATATTTGGAAACCATATATACGAAAAGAGAGTGATCTATAAAGAAATCCTACAGCTCAATGACAATAGTACAAAAACCCTATTTTAAATGGGCAAAAGATATGAAAAGGCATGTTTCTGAATAAGAAATACAAATGGCCAAAAAAACACATGAAAAAATGTTCATCTTCACTAGCTATTAGGGAGATGCAAATCAAGACCACAAAGAGATATCATCTCACACCAATTAGAATGGCTGCCATTAAACAAACAGGAAGCTACAAATGCTGGAGGGGATGTGGAGAAATTGGAACTCTTATTGCAGGTGGGTATGTATAATGGTACAGCCACTGTGGAAGACAGTTTGGCAGTGTCTCAGAAAACTGGATATTCAATTACCCTATTTTGGTATATACACAGAAAATTTCAGGGCAGTGACACAAACAGACATTTGTACACCGCTGTTCATAGCAGCATTATTCACAATTGCCAAGAGATGGAAACAATCCAAGTGTCCTTCAACAGATGAGTGGATAAACAATGTGTGATATATACATAATATGGAATACTATGCAGCAGTAAGAAGGAATAAGGTCCTGAAACATATGGCAGCATGGATGAACCTTGAGGATATAATTCTGAGTGAAATAAGCCAGACATAAAAGGAGAGATATTGTTTGCTATCACTAATGTGAACTCCCTGAACGATGTAAAATCAAATCTTATAATATAGAATATTGGGGACCTAGATATAGACAGAAGCTAGTAAGGGGGAACAATAACATAATATTTTCAGATACGTTAATGGTGATGCATTGATGAATTCAGATATGGGAATGGATAGGGTGACAATTGTTAATGGGATTGTAAGTATCAGAGCTGTACTGAATGTGAATAGGATTGAAAGGGTCCTTTAAAGGCATGTTTCCCACAGATCAGCACCACAAATATAGACAGGTGCTTGCATGATGTACTTCTAAGGGATGACACTGTCACAGATAGTAGACGACAGAAGGGCACATGGGAAAAATCTACATATTGCATACTAGCGACTATAATTAATAGGAATACCATGCTAGCACCACACAAGTCCTAGGGACAAACAATTAAGGGCTGAAAAGAGCCATGGGGTGCTTTGGGTGATGAGAATTGTTTAAAATGGAGAGTGATGAGGATGGTACAACTAAGGGAAGATCATGTGAGATCTGGATGGATTGTCATGAATGTAACACATGCTGTGGGAACTTAGGAACCCCCTACTTTGTAAGTCAAGCCCTCGATCTTGAGGCTTGCTCGGGTGAAACTTATGGTTGTAAAGAAAGTCTAAGCCCACTTGTAATTATGCCTCGGAGTCACCTCCAGAGAACCTCTTTTGTTGCTCAAATGTGGACTTTTTCTCTCTAAGCCCAACTCTGCAGATAAATTCATCACCCACCCACCCTTCCCCCAGGAGAGTGAGTCTCCCTGGCACCACGGGACACAGATTCCAGGAATGAGCCTGACCTTGGCATCAAGGGATTGAGAAAGCCTTTTTGACCAGCAGGGGAAAAGAAAGGCAAAAAAATAAGGTTTCAGTGGTTAAGAGATTTCAAATAGAGTCAAGAGGCTGTCCTGGAGGTTATTCCTCTGCAATCTTCAGGTAGATATGCCAAATGACCACAGTACGATAAGCTCAAGTCAACAGTAGCCCCCCAAACCCTAAAAAATGCCTGGGTCCCTATCTGAGTCTCTATAAAAGTTTCATTCAGTAAGTTTATTCTTCAGAAATGTAAATCCTCCTGAGAGCTCCTAGGCCAGCTGTGCCAGTTTGAAACTGCTGTGGACCCCAGAAAAGCCGTGATCATTTAATCCAATCTTTTTGGGTGGGATCTTTTGATTGTTTCCGTGGACACATGACTCACCCAAATGTGGGTGAGACCTTTGATTAGATCATTTCTGTGGAGGTGAAGGCCCTGCCCATTACACGTGGGTCTTAATTAGATCACTGGAGTCTGTTAAGAGAGTTCCCGGGAACAAGAAGCTGAGAGAAGCTGGGAGAGACATTTTGGAAAGAAGCTAAGAGCCAACACGGACACTTAGAGACACTGGGAGATGCAGACAGAAGGACGTTTGGAGATGCTAAGCTAAGAGATGAAGCCCAGAGTTTGCCCTGGAGAAGCGAGGAGAGGACCCAGACATTTAGAGAGAAACGTCCTGGGAAAAAGAAGCAAGGACGCACAGGAGCTGAGAGAGAGGAGGGAAGACAGAAGCCCAGAGATGTTTTGGAGAAAGCCATTTTGAAACCAGAACCCAGGAGCAAAGGACCAGCAGACGCCGGCCGCACACCTTCCCGGGGGCCACCCGTCCTCTCTGCACGTCCGTCTAGTCTCGGGCATGTGTGGGGGCCCTGGGAAGTCCCCATTTACACGGGTACGAATGTCCTCTCTTCCCTAGGAATCCTTTTCCTCGCAGTCCCAGGCCCTGCGCTGCGTGTCCGGCAGCCAGCAGCCCCCTGCCCCGGGCAGCCCCTTGCCGCCCTCCCACCGTGTCCTGGAGGAGAGCCAGAGCTGCCTTCCACGCGCAGAGCAGGCCCCGGGCGGCGGGTCCCTCGGGCAGCACCGGACGGATTGGGCCCGACGTGCATGGCCCATATGTGCACGAGGCTTGCTCTGCTCCCGCCGGAACCGGGCCCAGGGACCCGCCCCGGGAGGTGGCGAGGGGTGGGGGAGTGGAGTCGGGTGCCATGGGGCCCTCCCATTTTTTATGTGGCCTTTTCCCTGATTCGGCACTTGCCCTGTCATTCGGTCCTTCAACTGTTTTCTGGAGCTCTGGGAAAGATGTTTCTCCAGTTCTTGCTGGTGGCTTGAAGCTTCGGTGTGGGGGCGGAGCCCGTGCCATTGTCTTCTGTGTGTGTGTGTTTTATGTGTGGGTGTGAAGCATGTTTGTTGTGTGCAATTGTGTGACATGTGTGGGGTGTTTATTGGTGTGTGGGGGAGTCATGTGTGGGAGTCATGTAGTGTTGGTGTGTACACATGTATGGGAGTTGTGTGTGTGTGTGTGAACATGTGTGCACACACGGATGGGAATCATGTATGCGTAATAGATGTGCAGGCATGTGGGAGTGGGGGTTGGGTGTGCATACATGTAGGAGTTGTGTGTGTTGAGTGTGCACGCACGTAAGAGTCGTGCTTTGGATGTGCACACATGTGGCAGTCCTGTGTGTGTTGGTGTGTACACACATTCAGGAGTCATATGTTGCGTGTGCACACATGTGGGAGTTGTGCACGTGTTGGGTGTGCACACAAGTGGGGGTCATGTGTGTTGGGTGTGTACACACGTGGGGAACTGGTGTGCATGGGTGTGCACGGATCTGGGGCCTGGATTTGCACTGGGTCACAGTGCTCTGGGGCTCCCTTCCCCCCATTAGGGGGTACACAGCACCCTCTCCCACTCGGCACCCGTGCGGACAGACATGTCCGTCTGGTGCGCTCCCAGGGAAAGCGCCCCAGAACCCCCACTCCCTCCAAGGACCCTTGGCTCTTCAGGGCTCTGCACCTGGATCCGACTTTTGTGATTTATGTTTTCTGTGATTCTAATTTGTCAGGGTTTTCAAATTTATGAAGTCAGTTTTATACTGTGTTCTCTTCTAATGTAAGACAAACCTTTGCATCTGCCCCGTTTGCGTTCTCATTTGAGACATTGCTTTTCCGCGTTGTCTTTCTTCCTGACTCGCCGGAGGGGTGCCTCTCGAGGGAGCGCCTAAGAGGAGAGCCTCGGGGTTTCCCTGGCATGCAAGAGTCCCTGCCGGCCTTTATGTTTCTGGGGGTCTGGAATGTTTGGTGGGGTCCCACTTTTGGCCCCATTTCCTGCTGCCCACTGGGCCCTCCTCACTCCTTCTCCTGGGCAAAGCCCTTCTGCCCCAAGGGGTTCCAGAGGTGGACACAAGGCAGGGGGCTTCTGGTCTCCCCCATCCTGGGGTGCAGGGGAGCTCTTGGGGACAGGGGATGGAAGGGGCATTCTGGGGGGCAGCAGAGGCAGCTGCAGAGCTCTGGAAGACCCCGGGCACCCCACGTGGCGGCCCAGACCCCGGCGGCTGTCATCTCCTGAGCTGAACCCTGAGCTGGGACCCCGTTCCCTGAGGGCCCCAGGCTGCACGTCCACCACCGGGGCTCCTGCGCTCCCGTGCCCACCCGCCCCCACCCCACGCAGCTGCCCATGAGACCCTCCCGTGCACAAGTGGGTGCCTGCTGAGGGGATTCTGCTCACTTTATTCACAGACCCCAGGGTGGGGACGGGCAGGACACAGACTCGGGGGGACGCACTGGGGTGGGGTCTGCACAATGCAGAGGGGGCGCCCGGGCCGAGGTGGGAGAGGAGATGCAGGTCTCTTCCTCGGGGTCCTCAGCAGTGGCCCCTGCGCCTTTACTTCCAGCGCCCGCCGACCTTGCCCTTGGCTGTGGCCCCAGCCTTCTTGCTGCTGCAAACAGGAAGGAAGGTGACTTGAGTATCAGGGTGGTGGGCTGGGGGGTCCCGGCCATTGCAGACCCTTGGCCCTGACACCTTGGCCCCACGGGCTGTGCTCAGGGCAAGGGTCCTGGGCCTCCCGACGTGCCCCCCTTTCCCCACCCCGCACAAACCAAGCTCCCGGCTGAGCAGCTCCACTCACCTGGGCCGGGCCTGGGCGACTCGGTGCCAAGAGGTTAGTGTGGTTAGGTGGGTATGGGGGGCTGGTGCAGCAAGCCTGGGCACCCCCCACCCTCCCTTCCCCACCCGAGGGGTTCCGGGACGTGGGGCCACACAGGAGCCAAGGGACCCTGCTGCAGATGGCCCTGGTGGCTCTGCTCGGCTCTGGAAGGCTGACCCTGCAGACGGCCGCCTACCTTCCCAGGGGTTAGAACTGGAAAGCCTTCATCTCCCACTTGCTCTGGACCCAGGAGCCTGCCCTTGCTGCCCCTCCGAGACCCTGTGCCCACCCATGGAGCCGAGAGGGAGCCGGTGGCAGTTGGGGGCTGGGGTGGGCTGGAGGTGGCTGTGTCTCAGCCCTGGAAGGCTGGCCCCTGCCAGACACCGTGGCCCACGGGCGCCACTGATTAGCAAAGGCCGCTGCTGTGTGCCCAGCCGGCCTGGGAAGCTGCATCCTGGTGGCTGTGCCAATGGCTGGGCCCTTCTGCAGAGGTGGCCGCAGCCCTGGGAGAGGCCCCCTGTCCATGAGCAGCCCTCCATACACACACATGCACACACACGGGACACACGTGTGTCGAAGGGGCCCACACAGCAGAGGCCAGGGTGGAGGGCAACCTCACCCAAAGGGCTTCCGGGGAAAACGGGGTCCTGGGAGGGTGAAACAGCATCAAGGCCAAACTGGCCACAGAAGCCCTGAGTGGACAGCCAGTGACCCAGGGCCTCCAAGCCCAGACCCCCAGGTGGCCAGGGCCAGGGCTTCACCAGCTGTCCCGACCAACTGTCGGGCACTGGGATTGGCAACCCTGGGGAGCGGCTGTCACAGGCCAGTGTTGGGGCCAGGCCTCCGGGCTCCCATCCGGGCCGCCCTTGGGAGAAGGAGCCTGGTGGGCGGCCAGTGGCCAGCCTCGTCGCCAGCTGCCAAGGTGGCCTGGAAGCATCCGTGTCAGGGGCCCCCTGCCCGGCCCCTCCCTGCTGGTGGCTGGTGGGCGAGGTGTCCCTCATCCACAGCCCTGCGAGCCCCTGGCCCCCGTGCCACGGCTGGGTTAGTCTTGTTACTGCTCTGCCAAGGGTCAGCGCCCCCAGCCCTGGGTCAGGGCCGGGCCCCGGGCGGGGGGCACCGTGTGCCCGGCACAGAGTGAGGAGCGGTGGGCAACTCACTGCTTCTGGGCCTGGTCGATGCGGCTCCTGAGGTTGGTAATCTGCAAACGACACAGACGACTTACCCTGACCAGGCTGGGCGGCTGGGCACCGGGCAGGCGGCAGGGGGACGGCCGCATCCCCACAGCCAGGCCCAGCTCTCCGCGGTCTCTCTGCTTCCTGGCTCCTCTCATCAAAAGCCCCAGCCAGCCCCTGGGGCCTGCGCCGGGCAGGGGGCCATGGCACACAGCAGTCCCCAGCTGGCCACTTACCTTCCACCCTGAGGGATGAAAGACGGGGCACGGAGTGGGGCAGGTGCACGCCCTTCCCTGCCTGGGTGCCCTGCTCTGGCACCGGAGCCACCTGGAGCTGGGCCGGGGGCCACTGAGCCCAGAGCCCGCACTTTGCCCCCGGCCCTGGCCCCACCGCCCACTCCTGCCTGGGGCGCCCTGGCCGAGGTGGCTCCTGGGGGCCCTTCCCGCCTGCCAGTGGGGGCAGTGGGTGTCAGGGAGCAGGCCAGCCTGCCCCGGTTCGTGCCCGTGCCACCAGCATCCTCAACTGCCCCGCGTGCCACCATGCCAGAGGCTCACTGTGCACCTCACGGCCAGGCGCCCGCGAGGGGCTCTGGGTACTTACAACTTGGCCAACATCTCCACTCTGGCCCGGAGATTCATGATCTAGGGGACCAAGGGGTTACGGCACGCTGGGGGGTGGTCCCTCGTTGTGGGGCATGGGTGCCATCAGCGAAGGGCAGGGCCCATGGGGACATGTGTCCTCCTAGGGATGGCCCTGGGAGGAAGGTGGCACCGTCCTTCTGTGAAGGGGAAGCAGAGGCCCGCAGAAGCCCCTGCTGTGGTGGCCCTGCTGGGGGGCTAGGGCAGGCACTCCACAAACAGGAGCTGCCTCCTCCGGGTGCCCCGAGGAGAGGAGGATGGCTCAGGGCCTGTGGGGATGAAGCTAGGGTGTCTGTGTTTGCACCCAGGACTCGCTCCCCAGGTCCATGCAGCCCTCTTGGCAGCCCACCTTGGGGTCCCCAGCCTCACCCCCCGGGATGGCATCTGCATCGCAGTGGCTCCGAGTCGTGAGGCCCCCTCAGGCGACTCAGGTGGCCAGACCCCACCCCTGAGAGCCCTGCCCCAGCCCCCCATTCCCAGCCACCAGACTGGGGGTGTGTGTCACCCCTCTGCAGCTTGGAGACCGGTGGACACCCCATCACCCTGAGGGTCGGGAGGAAGAGTGAGCCTGGGTGGGGAGCAGGGTCAGCCTACAAGGAAGGCCGTCCCCAGGACTCCGAGAGACTGGGCTTCCTGGGGGGCTGGCTTGCAGGGAGGAGGCTGTGGGGCGGATGTCCCAGGGCCAGGGCTTTACTGCCTCCCAGATGAGCTCGGTGACACCGGGGACGTTCCTCAAGCCACAGGGAGATGCCAGCCACTGGGATCTGTCCCCCGTGGACCCCAGGCCGGGCTGACAGCGGGGCGGTGTCATCACAACCAGCGTCGGGGTGGACCCAGCAACGGCGGAGGCTGGTCCCACAGCGGGGAGCTCGCCGTGTGGCCGCGGCCAGGGGCACCCTGTGTGGTCTTTGGGGTGGGGTCCACAGGACAGTGGGGTTCCCGGGGAGGCTGAGGCGGCCTCCAGCAGGCAGGGGACCCAGGGCGGCCCAGACTCACATCGTATTTCTGGCGCTTCAGCTTCTCCCCAAACTCGAACTTGTCGGTCTCGAGTTGGTGCAAGGTCTCCCAGAGCTCCTTGGCCTTGTCCCTGGGGTGGCGGAAGGGTGAGGCCTGTCCAGAGGGCTGGGGGGCTCACAGCCGCCCACCCGCCGCCCAGCCTGCGCCCCTCACCTCAGCTTGTCCTCACCGAGGTGGTCAATGTTGAGGGGCTTGCGTCTCTCAGCCAGGATCTTCTTTTTCATCTCCCGGGCTGTCTGCTTCTTGCCCCTCTTCTGGTCCGCCTGGAGAGAGCAGGCGAGGAGAGGGGCCTGGGCTCAGGCCGGATACGCCGCGGGGCCAGACTGACCGGGACAGAGGCCCACACCTGGGCTCAGGGGCAGCTCACCTTGGCCAGGTAGCTGCTGTAGTTGGCACCCATGGAGGACAGGGCCTTCTTCTTCTTCAGGTCGTCCTCGGCTCTTCTCTTGGCGTCCTCCTCCTCCCTCCTGGCCTTCTCCTCCTGTGGAGAGCCACCCCCAGGACCCTCAGGGCAGGGCCAGGCTGTGCTTTCTGGGCAGGCTCCAGGCCCCACGCTGGGCTTGGAACTTTCTGGAAGCCACAGGTCCTGGCCGGGTCTGCCCCCTTGCAGGGTCTTCCATGGGACAAGACTGGTCTATGGCACAGGCTGTGGTCACGGACCAGTGTCGGTGGGAATCCTGGGTCTGGGGGCAGGTCAGAGACCCCCGCCTCACCCAGGCCCATGGCCCCTGGGCAGGGTCAGGGGCTGGGAAGGGGGTGCCCGGGCCTCACCGCCAGTCTGTTCTGGCGCTCCCTCTCCTTCTCGGCGCGGATCCTCTGCTGATCGGCTCTCTCCGCACGGCGCTTCTCCTGCAGCCAGAGGACCACATCAGCCTGGTTTCCCAGGCCCTCTGAGAGTAACCACCATGCCAAAGATGGGGAAACTGAGGCAGGGCAGTGCCTCTACTCACAATTCTTTCCTTGAGAGCGATCAGCTCCTCCTCCTCCTTCTTCCGGGCTTCGAAGTGGTTGTCGATGAGAGCCTGGAGCTCCATGAGGTCCTTGTTCTGGCGCTTCTTCTGGATGTCCTGGGGCAGGAGAGACCCATCAGTGCGGTGTCCACTCCTCAGAAAACTTGGCCCCACCTTGACCACCCGGCAGCTGGCAGCCCTCCCTTTGCTCCAGAGAGAAGGACTGACTCCTTGGGTCCCTGTGAAAGCTGAGGGTCGTAAGGGGCCTTCTGCCTCTGCCATGTCCCCACAGCTGCTTCCTGAAGGGGGTCTGGGGCTGCCTGACCCTGAGCTGTGGAGTAAGAATGGTGCCCTTCCTGTGGGTGAGCCCAGGCCCTGCACAGCCACGAGGTCAGCAGCATCCCTGGGATGGGCTGGCTCTAACTCAGCCCTGTTGTCAGGGTTGCCCTCCATGGGCCTGGCAGAGAGGAGACTGGCCAGTGAACTAATTTGTTGGACAGATGGACAAACAGACAAACAGATGGATAGGTGGGTGAATGAATGGATGGATAGGTAGATAGAGGATGAATAGAGAGATGGTTAGGTGGATGAATGGATGGATGGATGGACAGATGATGGATGGTTGGATGGAAAGATGGTTGGAGGGAGGGAGGGATGGATGGTTGGTTGATTGGATGGATAAATGGATGTTGGATGGGTAGATGGATGAACAGGTGGATGAGGGGTGGATGGATGGAAAGATGGATGGATGGAAGGAGGGAAGAATGCATGATGGGTGGGTAGATGGATGAATGAATGGGTAGCCCATGAACTGAGAGATGGAGAGATGGATGGATGAATGGATGCTGGGATTGGTGGATGGGTGGATGCATGGATGGAGGATGGATGGATGGTGAATGGTTGGGTGAAGGAGAATGGATGGATGGGTGGGTGGGTGGATGGATGGATGGACAGATGGATGGATGGGTGGGTGGATGGATGGATGAGTGACTGGATGATTGGATGGATGGGTGGGTGGATGGACGGATGGATGGTGAATGGTTTGGTGAAGGAGAATGGATGGATGGGTGGGTGGGTGGATGGATGGATGGACAGATGGATGGATGGGTGGGTGGATGGATGAACGGATGGAGGAGCAGATGGATTGGTGGGTCAATGGGTAGATGAATGGATGGATGGATGGATGGGTGGATGGATTGATGGGAGGGTGGGTGGCTGGGTGAGTGGGTGGAGAGATGGGTGGGTGGATACACAGATGGAAGGATGGACAGATGGATGGATGGTGAATGGTTGGGTGAAGGTGAATGGAAGGATGGATGGAGGGATGGAGAGATGGATGCATAGTTGGGTGGATGGATGGATGGATGGATGGATGGGTGAATGGATGGGTGAGTGGGTCGGTGGTGGGTGGTTGGACAATGGATGAGAGGATGGAAGGGGAAGAGGGAAGAGACATGTCTGTTCTTGGAGGGGTTTCTCATGGTCCGGGAGTTAATTAAGGCATAGTTGTGGGAGCAGGAAGCCCAGCCCTGGCTGCCTGGAAGGGACAGTTTGGAGCCTGGAGGCTGAGGGGTTGAGTGGAGGGAGGGTCTGCTGACCTGGGTCCCACAAACTTACATCAAAGTCTACTTTCTCCCCTTCCGGGATCTTAGGAGCAGTGAGTCTGGAGGAGAGAGAGAGGCTCCTAAGCAAGGACAGCTTGACCCACTCTGTCCCCACCCCAGGCCGACCCTCACCCACACACCTGGCTGAGGGCCCTTTGCCTACAACACAGCCACCCACACTTTGTTCTTAGATTTATCGCCCACTGTCCTGCGAGTGGCTTGACCCCTTTGAGAATGTTTCAACCTTTTCGTATCCTGGTCTGTTTCACCCACTTCTGAACATTTCAAGGGTTGTTTTAACCCCTCCAACCAAGGAAGGGCACCCTCTGTGTCTTTCTCAAACAAACAAACAAACACGGCTAGTTGGATTAGAAGGCAGGCTCTCCGGGGGGCTGGGGGTGGCCTTGCGCAGGAAGGGCATCTCTCTGGCACCTCATTCATCTTTCTTCCCGGGGATCCCAAGGAGAGGGGGGAAGGGGGCCAGCAAAGGAGCTGTTTGAAGGGTAAGCGAGGTCCCCTCCGGGGGCCTGCTCTGTGCTAGCCACCAGCACGGCCCCTGCCCACCCAAGCCATTCCAGGTGGATTAAAGAGTTAAGACACTGAGCAATTTTTTTAAAAACCAGCCTTAGGGGAAAGTGGAACTGAATACTGATCCAGCAGCTGGAGCGGGAGAGGGGTTTCTGAGCTCAGAAGCTTCAGCAGAAGGTCCCACAAAGGGAAAGATGGCCAGAAGACGACGTGCAAATGGAAAACTTATGTATGTGAAAAAAGGCAAACATGGAAAGGCAAAAAAAAAAAAAAAAGAGTCAGACTAGAAAAACAGTTTCAGCAAATATGGCAAAGATGCACTACCCTTGTGCAAACCGACGACGAAGGGAAACATGGCGAGGCCTCTGCCAGCAGAGAATCGAGCAACGGGTATGGGCACAGGTCCCTAAGGAGGAGCGGGGCCAGCAGCCGGGGGAGGGCCGCCCTCCTTGCAATCAGAGGAATGTGCACGAAAACAACCCGAGATGCGGTTTCCCATCCATCAGGGGCTGAGATTTAAAAACACACGCTGCTGTCTGGGGTGAAGAGGCCCAGATGTGCTCGCGCGGCTCTGAGGCGCGTTTGGCACGGCCCCGCGCACAGCGATTTGGCAGGGGCGGCAGAAAGCCTCGAGAGCGCAGTGTTTGACCCAGTAATTCCAGTTCTGGGAACGGGGCCTAGGGAAATAAGCTAAGGACGGAAGACGCTTTCCTCCCGGCATTATTTATGATAGTGAAACACTGGGGAAAGCCTTTCCTGTCCCACAATAGGGGGACGGTTAGGAAAATTATGGTTTGTCCAACGGACGGAATATTATGTGGCCATTCAAAATATTTAAGAAGACTATGTGAAAACATGGAAAAATACTTAGGACGAGTGCTAAGTTTTTTTAAAAAGTAGAATTCAAGGTGCAGAGACCGTGTGCAGTTTTAAAAACAGCACCACGTTTAACTTTTTCTTATGAACTGTACGGGTGGAAAAAGAGTGGAAAGACGTGAAGTTGTTTTTTTTTTAAATAGCTTTCCACTCTTTTCCACGGTCCAGCTGGCTGGGTGGGAGGATGGTAGGTGATTTTTTCTTTGTTAGACTTTTAAGTATTTTCCAAATTCTCTTTAATGAGGTGTTGTATTTTCATAGCGAAAGCACAAACAGCTTCCTAAAGCTAGAGGGTATCTTGTGATCCTGACTTACTTGATTTTAAATTGCTGAAAAATAAAGTGCAAATGATAGAAATATGCTGAGTAGGCCCTGAACGTCCTTTCACTCCTCTTTTGAGAATCCCTAATACCTCACCGAGGGGGAGCAAACTCGGGGCGTGTGCCGATTTGCTTTAAAATTCCTTATCGTGCAGAGCAAAAAGCTGGCAAGAACAGTCAAAGGGATAAAGAGAGGAATCATGTGCGAAGAGCAGAGGGCTTGGAAGTCAGGATACGGGATTAGGAAACAATCTCTGAAATGCTCACTAGTGAGCCAAACGAGGGAAGGACCCTCCAGAAAAGGAGCAGAGGGTCTCAGTGGGCCCGGTGTGTGTGTGTGAATTCTGGGATCTGGGTCTTCCTGGTGCAGCATGGGACATGAAGACCACCCCCTGCCCCCAGCCCACTCTCACGTCTGTTTTCACTCCTGGGGCCCTGGAAGGCCCACAGGCCAGGGAGGGGTGGAGAGAGAGCCACGGCTCACCTCTCTCTCCCTCCACCTTCCCCCCCAGCACCCCGTACCCCACTTCCTTCTTTCCTTCTCTCTGACTCTCTCCCCACCCTGCTTCACCCCCTCCTCTCTTGGCCCAAGGCTCCTCCTCTGACCTACCCAGGGCACAACCATGCCCTGGCTGGACCCCTGTTTCTGCCCACCCCGGACGTGAAGCACAGTGGTTGCCTGACCCCTGCGTGTGCCCCAGAGCACCCCACCACATCCTTCCATGCAGAATTTTGAATGCCAGGGACAGGAACACAGAAGCTACTGGTTTCTGGGGTTTGGGCCCCAGTCTGTTGCCCACAAGGCCAACGTGCCCTTCCTCTGCTGCCCCCAGGACACTCGTCCCCAGCCACCCGGCCCTCTTGGGCTTTTCCACCACACGTGGGCTCCAGGTCCTGCTCCCCAGGACCCTCCCAGGTGCCACCCGGAGCCCCAACTCACTTGTATCTTGGTTTCTCCTCTGGTCACCAGGGCACCACATGGGGAGAGGGGGAGAGAGAGCAGGTGAGGGGGGCTTCTGGGCCTGCTGGGGGCCACTTGGCCGGGGGTGTCCCAGGCTCCGGGCAGCGGGGCCGCCTGCCTCTCCCACAGAGCCCGCTGACCCCCGACCCAGCCTGCCAGGAGCAACAGGGTCTCGTGCCCACCACAGGCCTGAGAAGGACACTGGGGGGTTGGCCCGGGGAAGGCTGGGGCATGGGGACCAGGCACTGAGGAGGAGGTGCGAGAGTGGGAGCCAAAGGGAGAAGTGCAAAATGGGAGCAAGATGTCCCGTCCCCAGCAGGCGTGAAGGGGCGACGAGGGGGAAGGCAGGGGTCTGAGGGGGAAGCTGAGAGGGGAGAGAAGACGGAGAGAAGCGGGAGCGAGGGGTGATTCCTGTGGGCCGGGCCCCGCAGCCCCAAGCCCTTGGTGGTGCAAAGCAACAAAGCCAGGTCCTCTGAGGCCCAGGCCCAGGGAGCCAGGAAGGGGTGGACAGACAGACAGACAGGCGGAGGAAGCAGGCTGGAGAGCCAGCGAGATGCACTGGGCCGGACGGTGGACGGGTCTCTCCGTCTCTACACCGAAGGGCTGAGGGACCGGCCGAGCTGGCAGAGGGGTCTGGGGTGGGCCACCGGGCACGGATGAGCTGGCCCTCGCCTTCCCCCAGCTCCTCCTGCTCGTCCCGGGCGGCCTCTTGGCAGGGCCCGAGCAGACACGCAAGAGAAAGGCCAGTGCGGATGGCAGGGCGGTGTCAGGACCAGCGCAGATGGTGGGGTGAGCCCGGCAGGGCCCCCCAACACCAGGGCATGGGGGATGGGGCCAAGAGGACGGCCGTGTGGACTGTGGGGAAGGAGTGGGGGTGCCGGGAGCCAGGGGACTGGGGAAGGCCTGGGGGCGGGGGATGGACGCGGGTCCCATGGCAGGGCCGTCTGGGGAAGCCGGGACCCTCTCTGGCCTTGGACCCCAGAGCTCAGTGGGGGCACAGGCCTCCCTGCCTTGAGTGTCCTGGATGCGGCTCTGCTGGACTGGGACCTGGGGATTACCCTGCAGTTAGGCTAACGGGGCTCTTGGTCCCTGAGCCACACAGGCCCTGACCTCGTCTTGGTTTTGATCCTTGTGGTCACAACAAAGAGCCTGGGACAGTACTTGGGCCCAGCGCCCACCCAGGGCCTGTGGGTTCCCTGCAGCCCCCACCAATGGGTCACAGAGCCCAGGCTTGCCCACTTCTGAGGGCGGGGAGCTCCTTACCTGCTCAGGGAGCCTCCCTCTGACCCCTAAGAAGCTGGGATGGGCCCTGCTCCTCTGCCTCCTCCAGCCTACCCCTCACACATCACCACAGCTCGTAGCTCACACAGGGGCTTGGACCCCCTCCTGATGCCCACCCACTCCCCTTGGCCTTTGTGGCCCAGGCTCTCCAGTTGGGGCTGATGTTGCTCTCTCCCAACACCCTGGGGGGAGGGGGCTGGGAGCGAGGGGGCCTGAGCACGAGGAGGGGGCACCGCGGGGGCAGAAACCTGGCAGAGGGGCCTAGTAGGAACGTTTGGTCAGGAAAATAAATGAGCTGCTGAGCAGGATGGGTCCTTATTCACAAGCTCTGCAGGAGGCAGCCCCTGGCTGAGGTCCCCGGGGAGCCTGGGAGGCCTGGGGCCGGCGGCCGGGCAGGGGGCAGGCGGGAGGCCGAGCACTGCAGAGGGGTGCCACGTGGCCCAAGCAGCCAAGCACCCCTCCCCCGCCGCAGCCTGGCCTGCAGTCTGCCCCCCACGTCCCTGTCCATCCCAGTGCTGGCTCCATGGCGGCTTGGTCACCCCTAGTGGGCCACTGTCCTCATCTGCTGTGCCGCCTGAGTGTCCACCAGGCACCCCTCGGAGGAAAAGCTTCCCTGCCCACGTCGGGCAGGGGTTCCAAGGCCCAGCTGGTGGTGGGGAGCAAAGCCCCCCAAGGAACCATGGGAACGAGGGGAGGCCGAGAAGAGCTCCCCAGCTCGGGCCCCAAACCCTGAACCTGCTGCTCCCTCCCTCCCCTCCACCCAGGGGTGCAGCTGGGCCCTGCGGTGGGGGATGTGGGGAGGCCCACCCAGGGGCCTCCGTGGGGCAGGCACGTCTGGCTCGGGCCCAGCACCGGCTGGGAGGCCGGGAGGTGACTGGCTGCTCTCCGGCACGCACGGCTCCTGGCGGTTCTGGGTTCCCACTGTCCCCACCTTGGGCTCGGCCCTGCTTTCTGCTTCATCCCACTTGCCCCCCTACCGGCCTCGGCCTTGGCCCTCCCGATGGTCCCTCTCTGGCTGCCCTCTGGGGCAGGGTGGGGCCGCCTGTCCGGCCTTTCCTTCTCTGCTCTTCTCTACCTTGCCCTGCTGGACAATGAGGGTCCTAGTGGTCCCCAGCACCACCCTTCCAGAGCCAACACCCCTCTTGGAGACCCTGCATTCCTTGAAGCTGGGCCCCACATGTCCTCTTGCTGGTGTCCCCCTGCAGGGGGGCCTGGAGGAAGCCTGCACCCCATCACCCGGGACTGTGGAGCCAGCACTCCAGACCTAGCATGTCCACTGTCTGGGCAGAGCCCCCAAGCCAGAACAGGCCGGGCATGTCAGTGGTCATGAGTGCGGGGGCTGGGGTGCAGAGAGGAGAGACAGTTGAGAGCAGGGGGTGGGGGGCCGGCTTGGGGTCTACAGTGGCCTGCAGGGCTCACAACATACCTTCTTGAACTTCCTCTGCAGGAGGCATCATGGTAAAGACATGGAGAGAGAGGGGAGGGGGAGAAGGTTGTGAGACTGGGTCAGAGTTGGGGAGCGAGCGAGTGGGGGGCTGCGGGGCACAGAGCCGGGCCACAAGCATGAGTTATCAGCCCCCTTGCTCCTTCTCTCGGGCCTGGCTCCTGTGCGCCCCACACGGCACACACGTGCACACAGGTGCTCACGCCCACACAGGTGAAGTCATGTCACGTACCTGGAGCATGGACTTCACGGGGGGGGGGAGGGTCACGGAACAAGAGGCAAGGCCGTGGGTCAGAGGTCAGAGGAGAAAGGATCCGAGGTTAGTGGAGACCACGCGGGAGGGTCAGCGGCCGTGGCCGAGAGGGTGGGGGGCACGGGGGAGGGGGGAGTAGGCACCAGTCCCCCCAACCCCATGTCCTCAATCCTACCGCACACTCAGCATCTAAAAGCAGGGGACATGGGGACTGGGGTCCCCGCTCCTCCCCTTCCTGCCTCACAGATGGGGAACCTGAGGCTCGAGGGGGCATTGCGAGGCCTGGCTGCTGTTGGCTGAGGCCACTCCTTGCTGCTTTGGCCCTGGGGACCCTGGGGTGGGGGCAGCCTTTGCTCTCCCCAAATCCCGCACCTGTCTATCCTCGGGACCCAGGAAGCCTTCCCTGCCTGGCAGGCTGCCAAGGAGGGAGAGGTAAAAGGGGGGTGCAAGGAGGCAGGCCCAGGGTCCCCCCCCAGTTTCCCTCCTGGAGCAGCTCCCCACCCTGCCCAGATCACTCTGAGCCCAGAGACCAAGGAGGGGGCCACACCAGGGCAGGAACAGGGGTCTCCAGAGGGAGCTGGACCCCTGCAGGTGCTGACAAAGGGGCATGGCCCGAGGGAGGGGGTCCCCGTTCCCTGTCGCTTTCCACAGTGGCCTGGGGCTCTCCCACTCCATCCCGGGGTCCTGACCCCTCTCATCTCCCAGCTGGTACACCTCAGACCCCAGCCCCTGCACTCAGACACCCCCCATCGCAGCCTGGGGAAGTGCGATGTCCCAAATGGCCCCTAACAGGGCTGTGGGAGGGAGGGGGTGGCCAGCCTGGGCTCAGCTCCCCACCCTGACTGCGTGGGTCCCCGAGTGGGCTCTGGTAGGGGTGTGCAGCCTCTGACCCTCTGGCCAAGCAGTGGCCGTGGTTAGTGGGTTACTTTGGGGCCACATGGGGGGGCTCCTTGGCTGGCTGGATGTTCCTTCTTGCCCGCCCTGTCCCCCTCCCCTGCTTGGGTCCAGCCGAGCCGGGCCCCCCATGGGGACCAGAAGTTCCTCCTCGTGGACTTCTGAAAGTGGGGGAGTTGCGGGGTGTGTGGGGTGTGGGAGTGGGGGAGAGATTAGGGGGAGCACACTGCATGTCCTTAGAGGCGGGGGCTGGGTGGGGGGCAGCTCAGCAGAGGAGGAGGCCATGGGGGTCACCATGGGGGTGAAGGTCGGAAGGGTGGGTGTGGGCCGGGGTCCTGGACCCCCCTTACCTTCCTCCTCAGCCACTTCTGAGGGTCAGAGGCACGCGGGGCAGGGGTGGCAGGTGGGAGGGAGAGAGGGGACAAGGGCAGCGGTTAGGGGGCCAGGCCCAGGCACGTGGGCCGGAGCAGCGGTCAGCCTGGCTTTGCCGAGTGGTGGCTGCACCCACACTCTACACCCTGCACCCAGCACAGGGGTCCTGGGATCCGGGACGGGGGCTCCAGCCGCGACCTCGCTGAGGGTCTGCAGGAGGCCCTGGCTGCGCATGGCTGGGTGGTTCCGGAAGGACAGGCCTGCGTGGCCGAGCTGAGCCCGGAAGAGAGGCTGAAGGGGCCTTGTGGGGTCCCTTCCCGGCTCCCCGAGCCCATGGCCCGTGCGGGGACACTGTCCATCTCCTCGCCAGGGAAGGGACACTGCGCTCACGTTGTCAGGGCAGCCACGTGTCTCCGAGCTCTTTTCAAACTGAGCACCCGGCTCTCCCCAGGGACCGGCCCTGCCTGGCGAGCAGGCGCCAGGGTTTCCGGGGAGCTCTGGGAGGAGCTTGCGAAGGACTCGGCCGCGGGGTTCCCAGGGGCCGGCCCACACCCTCGCCCGCCCACACCTGCCCGGGCACGATGCCCACCCACACCTGGTGGAGGGTGTGGGGACACCTGGAGGGTCTGCCCAGAAAGTCTAGGGACGGGGGAGAGGGAGGGGAAGACAGGGAGCAGGGGCAAGAGGGACTGTGTGTGGGTCCCTGCGCCCCGGGGGTCCACCTTGGTGAGACGGGTGCCCACACCCCAGTCACCCCAGGCCCCAGGTGCCTCCAGGATGTGGGCCCGATGGCCAGCACGTGCATCGTGCGTTAGAGGGTTGGGGGGATGTTGGGGGTGAATCCTAGGGGCAGGGGAGCCCCAGAGAGGGTAGCGGGAGGAGGAGGAGGGGGTTGGGGGGCAGGGGTCCCCAAGGAGCTGGAGTTACCTTCCTCGTACTGCTCTGCGTCGAAGTAGAGACAAAGAGAGTCACCATGTCAGCAAGGTGCAGCCTGGCCTCCCGTTACCCTGCTCCCCCAGGGCTGCTCCCCCGTCCCAGAGCCCGTCGGGGTGTCCCCAGAGGCTGCCCCGAGAAAGGGGAGGCCACAGGCATAGGGCGGAAAGGGGGAACCCATTTCCAGTGGGGGCTTCCCGGGCGGGGGTCTCCCCATGGAGAGATAGGCTGTCAACCCCTGGACCCCCCCACAAGGGGGCATTTTGGGGGGCAAAGGGAGGAGATGCTC
>PVKY010000557.1:0-45683 GCA_004027775.1 Bradypus variegatus
TACAACTATGTAATGGTACTGTGAACAATCAAATGTACGATTTGTTTTGTATGACTGCGGGGTATGTGAATATATCTCAATAAAATAAATACAGAAAAAAAGGAGAGTAAATGAATTTAAAAAAACACATAAAATTACAAGGACAATGAGAATAGAGAAGGAGATGCTAACGCAAGAAAGCAGAATCCAATAGGTGGTGCAGAAACTATGGGAGAGGCCTGGAGCTGCAGCAAATCCCCAAAGGTGCAGGACCAGGGGCACCGGATAGGAGAGCAAATGTGAAGGTGCAGCTGGAAACAGCAGGATGGTGTCCAGTTAGCCCACCCTGTCCCCAAAGTTGTCCTGGACTCTTTGCTGGGAGGGTGGTCTCCCCAACCAGGCAGGGACTATTCTTTGGAGAGTCTAAAACAAGGGTCACTGAACACATGAGGTCAATATACTAATGACCAAATTGAAAATACGATGACGACCTGGGAGCAGCTGACTCTCGGCATATACTGGTGGGCAGACCTCGCCTTCCAGGCCGGAAGATGGAGGCGCCTTGTGTCCGTTTGGCTATATTATGTCCCCCCAGAAAATGCCATGTTCTTTGATGCAGTCTTGTGAGGGCAGATGTATTAGTGTTGATTAGATTGGAATTCTTTGAGTGTTTCCATGGAGATGTGACTCAATCAACTGTAAGTGAAACATTTGATTGGGTAATTTCCATGGAGGGGTTACCCCACCCATTCAGGGTGGATGCTATTTGGATCACTGGAGTTGGATAAAGGAATTCACATATAGAAGGACCTCAGAGCAGCTAAGAGTGACATTTTAGAAGAGCTGAAACTGAGGGACACATTTTGAAGACAGCCATTGGAAGGTGACACTGACATTTTGGAGAAAGCCATTTTGAAACCAGAACTTGGAGTAGATGCCAGCCACGTGCCTTCCCAGCTAACAGAGGTTTTCTGGACACCATTGGCGATCCTCCAGGGAAGGTACCCGATTGCTGATGTGTTACCTTGGACACTTTATGGCCTTAAGACTGTAACTGTGTAACCAAATAAACCCCCTTTTATAAAAGCCAGTCCATTTCTGGCATTTTGCATTCTGACAGCATTAGCAAACCAGAACGCTCCTTCTCTGTGAAATATGACCAGCTCAAGAGAAAATATCTAGGGGCTCCCCAAGGACATTCAGGCAGATCACCCCTCCACAAGGCCTCAGTCGACAAATGACACCATGCAGTTAGAGTTTCTGAGCAGCATTTTGGGGCTCATCTATTAATTATGAGCAAACTTCCAAAGATCACCAACTATATGAAGAAAGCTTGTATCACAGACTGATGCCAACAAACAATCTCAGGGAGGGAGCAATTATGTAGGAAGATAAAAAGCAAAGCCAAACTAGCAAGAAGCATGTCAGTAATATCCTCAGATTATAGAAGAAGGTATTACATCTATGGAACAAGAACAGGATATGATTAAAAAGGAATATTTTGAAAAGAGATAAAAACAACTCTTGGAAATTAAAAAGATAATGGCAGACATTGAAAGTTCAGTAAAAATCTCCTAAGATGAAGCTGAAGAATTCTCCCAGAAAGTAGCAAAAAGGTAAAGTGATATAAAAAAGAAAATAAAATTAGAGGATCAGCTCGGAGGGTCTGGAGATACAATCTCAAAAAAAAAGTTAGAAAGGGAGGACAGACAGTCATAGTCACCTGTTATTTATCAACAAATGATTGATGGCTGATTATGATGCATTAATTCTACATGCCTTGCACTGTGCCAAGCATTACAGATGAATTAATGCATGCAGTCCTCATAGCAGCTCTTGAGACAGAACTTATTTTTATCCTACCTGACAAATGAGGACACAGACTCTAGGGCACAGAGATTATAGCCTGATTAACATAAATGGTGCAGGTAGGTGAAACCAGCAGGTCAACACCTGCACCCAAGCTCCTAACCACTGCACCACACTGCCCCTCAGCAAAAGAGCTTCAGAAAACTCAAGGAATAATTCATGACTTTTTCCCAGACCAGCTGGACACGAGTTTCTGAATTGAAAGTGTCCGGAACAATAGGCAAAAAATTATCCTTACCAAGGCACCGAATCATGAAATTTCACAACACTTGGGACAAAGCAGAAATAGGAAATAATTAGAATAAGCAAATTCATAAAGTCAGAGTCTAGAATAAAGATTTCCAGGGAATGGGGGGTTAATGCTTACATTTTACAGAGTTTCTGTTTGGGATGTTGGAAAAGTTTTGGTAATGGATAGTGGTGGTGGTAGCACAACATTGCGAATGTAATTAACAGCACAGGATTATAGATTTGAATGTGGTCAAAAGGGGAAATTTAAGGTTTTATATATTTTGGCTAAAATAAAGATTTAAAATGTCCATTGGGCTGTACAACACAAGCAGTGAACCCTATGGTAAACCATGGACTATATTACAATTATAAATTGCAACAAATGTACCCTCACTAACGCAAGGTGTTAATAATTGAGTGATATAGGGGAATCCTGTATTTTATGCATCATTTTTTCTGTAGCCTCACAACTTCTCTAATTAAAAAGAAACACAAGCTGAGATGCAGATGGACATAAAGATAGATAGATAGATAGATAGATAGATAGATAGATAGATAGACAGACAGACAGACAGACAATAAATTGCCTATAAAGATCAAGATTCAGAGCGACATCTGTTTTCTTGAGAACAACTCTGGAAACGAGGAGAGAATGGAGCAACTCCTGAGAGAAAAGGCGCTTCAGCAGGCAGTCTACACCCAGCCAAATGGCCCAGTGTGCGTGTGGAGGCTTCTCAGGTACAGCGGGTCTCAGGCACTTTTCTCTGTGACCCACTGGAGGAGGCTCTGTTTACAAGAGGGAGGAGACCGAGGGAGGCCCAGGTGTTGGAAATGGGGCAACACAGAGAGGTGGGGCCCTGGGGTGTTGGTGAGGGAGGCTCAAGGGCGACACAGAGCAGCAGGCCAGGTGGGGGGGCCCGGAAGACTGGGAGAGACGTGGCCCAGGAGAGGCAGTCCCTGGATGTGGGTGACCTGAGCGGAGGCTTGCATGGGGGCAGCTTCTCCAAGCAGGTGGACAAAGAACAAAGCAAGAGAAATGCTCGAGGCAGTTAGCTGTGCGGAGACCAAAGAGCTGTTCCGGAAAGGAGGAAGGACCCAGCACCCAGGGCACGGCATTTGCCTGCTTATAATCACGTAAACACTGAGTATCGATCTAACCAGGAGGGAGATGGGGCCAGGTGGGGGTGGGAAGGGTGAAAGAGCACACAATATTCCTTGTTCTTAGTGCTAAATTAACAGATAAGGCTAAAGTTGGTGAATTCGGTGGTGGACATAGAATATGTTATTTATAAACAGAGGTAAATATCAAAAGAGTCAGCAAAAAGGCTTAAAGTGGCAACACCGAGGAGTGGGAAATGGGCAACTGTTGGATCAGAGGTTATGGATTTTTATAATAAGTCTTATAAATAAATTGACTCTAGAGCTAACAATAAAAACTCAATAGAAAAAAATCCAAAGAAACAATGAGTATGAAGATTCCATAGGAACACGGAAAGTGAGAATCACGTGGTGCTGAGTGAGCAGTTTTCCAAACGATATGGGAAAAATTGTGAGAAGACACAGGAAAAAGACGTGAAGGAAAGGCACCCAAACTGAAGGTGATGGCCACATAGCGTGATTGTTATCTTTGTTTAAAACTATTTTTTAACTGTTTCTCATGTTTTCTCTAAAATGGTAAAATTACTGTTATAGTGGAGAAAGGAGGGAAAAGAAGTGCCTGCTTAAGCAGGTCTCTGTTTTGCTTAAAGCCAGGGAAGTTTCCTCTTTGTGAAAAGCTGATTATGTCCATGGTATCTCAATGGTCAAAAGAGCCAGAATGGAAACACCAGGAAGAGCAGCCAATAAGGAAAATCAAGCAGAGCTGGCAAAGGAAGAAACACTGCCCAAAAGAATGGAAAGAGATTGGTTTGGGGGGTTGCATATTTTAGGTGCTAACTGCTACCTCAACCCCACTGCACAGCTCTGGAGTTTTGGGAGCACAGGCCATGGACTGGCCTCTCTCATGATGGTCCAACATGGGGCAGCTCAGCATGAGGGCCCCACCCCTCCCCTTCACACTCCACTTTGGGAGGTGCAAAGAGCCCCCACTTCCATTTCCATGGTTGCCAACTCTTCTTCCACTGCAGTGCAACTACCTGTTTACCTTTCTGTTTCTCATTAGATGATGGCTTCTTGGCGGTACGTGAATGATGTCCACACATGGTAGATGCTCGGTAAAGGAACAGCTCCAAGCTCAGACACAAGTAGGAAATGGGTTTCCCAAGTAGGGCATCTTGAGAAAGAGAATGCTTCCAGAGGGGTCTGGGACCAGCTCACATCTGCACCTACGGTGAACATTTCTTTCCAGCTGCAGGCAGGCCCAGTGATGTCCTACTGGTAGTTTGGAATTAGCCATGGTGGGAATATTTACACCTAGGTAATCGGCAAACACTGTGTGTAAGCCCCCACTTTTCCTGGAAAGCTGGTTGTTAAGCATTTGCCACAACACTGCTCTAAATCCGTGCCTGCCTCCGTGCTACTGGTCAGTGCTTTTCCTTGGATGCTGCCAACTGTTTGTGATGCAAATAGCCATTCATTATTCCAGAGAGCACGTCAGCAAGGCCTTTCCAATCGGGCAGTGCCAAAGACCTTCATATTCCAGAGGATTTGAAAGTCAGAGATCTTCACCCCGACAACCCTGGCCCTTCCCTCTGAAGCTTTCCAAGTTCTCGGGCTCAACCAGAGGTGAGGTTACGGAAGGTGTGGAGTTCCCAGCCCCACCAATTCAGTACAGATGTGGGGCTAAGCAGATGTTCCATGGCTGACTTTGAAAAGTCTGGAGAATGTGCTTAAGCACTGTAATGCTTGAGAACTTTTTCTGCACGAGGTGCCTGGAAAGAAGTTGAAGACCACAAGATAACCATCTTTGCACCCCATTACCTGGTGTGAAAATAAAAGATGTGGTAAATGAGTCCTGGGTGGATCTGCCAAGGTGGTATAATAAAGATTCATGCTTCGTAGAAAGTTTCAGCTCAGAATGCAAATGTTGTCCCTGTAAATCCAAAGTATAATCACAGTGGGTGAAAAAGAAATCAGTGTTCTGTGTTAGCTTTCTGGGCAACACCAGGTCTCTGAGTCAGAAGTCAGAAGGCTTTCTGGGGGTCTCTGAGGACTCTGGCTGGGCTGAGGCTCGGGGACTTTGTGAATCTGAGAATGGACAGGGTGACAGGGGCACTCAAAGATTTCTCCTTCCCATAGACATGGGTTCCACCATAGTCGCACCCTGAGATAAGCTCTCATGCATTCATTTCATTCAACAAACCCTTAAGGAGCATCTTCTGTTTGCCTAGAAGTTGTGCTGGTTGCTTAGATAGCAATGATTTGATTGAAAACTTGAGACAACTCCATGTGGTGGGTGCTGTTCCGCTGCTCTCAAGATGAGGAGAAGGATGCTTTAGGAATAGGAGGGTGCCTTCTGGACTCTCCTTCCTCCTCCATGCCCCATGCCCCTCTCACATCACCCAGCAGCCTCCAGACACACCCTCCTCTTCCCTGTGCCACACTCACACCTGCGTCCGGGCCCTCGTGCAGGCTGTCCCTCTCCTGGGAATGCAGCTTTCCTGCAGAGCTCCACAGAGCTGCTCCGAGGGGAGCGCCTGCCCTCCAGGCCACCCCAGGCCCCGGCTTTATGCTCCTCCTGGCACTTTGCACCCGCCCTCCCCAGCTCTTCCCTGAACCTATTGCAAGGAGAGCCAAGGAGACCTCCTGTGACTCTGTCCTTCCCCAATGTTATTTCACCTGCACGCATCTTTTTCTCATTATAACAGCACCTCCAGAGCATGGGCGTTTAATTGGTGGGGCCCTGGGAGTAGTTTATGTCTTGGGATTACTGACTCCTTGATCCCCTTGGTTAAATCCCTGCTCCACGTGATGTGCCTCTCGCTTTCGTGGCAGCTCAGTTTTCCCTTCTTAATTGTTTGTCTTTCCATATGTAAGGTTGTGGTGAACTGACTGGATTCTTCCAAGGTAAGTGACACTTCACACCCTGTTTCTACTGACAAGCCTCTGAGCTAACAATATAGATTTTCCCGCTGGTCAATACTGCCAGCTCAATAGTGAGGAGAATCACATTTTTGGGTGCTGGAGTTCATGGGACTGTGATACTGGCCTGTTCTTCCCTGGGAAACTGGCTGCTCCAGCAAAGGTGCTGGGGTCTATGCAAGCCTTTAACTTCTGATTTACCCAGATGACACCCCCAGGGTCGGTGGGTAAATGGTTAAAAATGGCAGCTGTCCTACTGTTCAATAATAAAAAGACAAACAACCAGAAAACGAAACTGGAAAAAGGCTTGCATAGACACTTCACACAAAAATATGTGCAAATGGCCAATAAACACATGCAGAGGTATAACATCATTAGTCATAAACATATTTCAATGAAATATTAAAACCAAAAGGAGCCACACACAGAAAAAAAGACAGAAACAGCAAATGTTGGCAAGGTTATGGAGCTAGCAGAACTCTGCTATGTTGCTGACGGGAAGGTAAAATGGTACCAGCACACTGGAAAATTGTGCTTTCTTCCAAAGCTAATATACACTTACCCTATGACCTGGCAGCCCCCCTGCTGGGCATTTGTCCAAGACAAATGATAATGTGTGTTGAAAATACTCAACCTGTGCACAAATGTACACAACAGCCTAATTCATAACAGCCCCAAACTGGAAACAATCCAGAAGTCCACCCACAAGAGACTGGGCAAATTGTAGTTTGTGTAATAGAATATTAATCAGTGATGCAAGGAGCCAACCACTGAGACATAAAACACCCCAGACTGACCACAAAGTTTTTATTAAAGAGACCAAAGTGGGCATACTGCATGATTCTACTTCTATGACATTCTAGAACAGGTGAAACTATGGGAATTGAAATCAGAGTAGTTGCTTAAGAGGGGCTGGGGGATGGACTGAAAAGTGTCCCAAGAGCTTTCTAGGGTGATGGAAATGTTCTATGTCTTGACTTGGGTGGTATGTATATAATAGACAAGGGCATATACATTTGTCTGAAGTCCTCCAACCATACACATAAAATCCAGGCACTTCAGTGCATGTAAATTATACCTGGGGAGAAGAACAGGAGCTTGTTCTGTTAAGCAAGAGTCTGTCAAAAAAGCTGTTGGTAAAGCTCGTGAGTCTCCAGGTACTACTTTCTCTTAAGAATAATGCACAAAACACAGAAAACCCCATTGATTAGCAAAGAGCAAGTCGTGCTGGTACTTGCCGTAGACTGAATTATTGCCGCATGCTTCACGCCTTGCGGCACCCACACTCTGTGCCGTGAGACTTTGCCGTTTCTCCCAATAAAAGCAGAGAGCACTTCCCATCCCTCAGCTTTGGGCTCTACCATGTGACTTGCTTTGGCGACGGGAGAGTGGGCTGGCATGACATGTGCTCCTTCCAAGCCTTGGCCTCAGGAGGCCTGGTGTGTTCCCCCTTTCCCTCTTGTACCTCTGCCTTGGCTGTGCAAAGTGCCTTCCCCAGGGGACCAGATCCCAATACAGCTAAGATCCAAGGCCAGAGGGACTGGCAGAAGAGCTTGGCTTAGGTGAACTGACCTCCGGAAGACATTCAAGGCCATGGCAAACAATACTCATTGCTGTATCCCACTGAGATGTTTGTGATTGCTTGGTACTCAGCAATAGCTGACCAATACAGTCTCTCCTCAATTCAAACTACCTTTGAGCCTTCCCCAAAAGTCATTTCCTAACTGATATTCTCACATATGCTCCCCAATCACAAAGAATTTCCTCCCCCCTAAATTGCTCTGATCATATCACATACCACCAGACCACCAGAATAGCTGCGAGACTTTCTATTGCTCACAAAATAGGACCTCAGTTACTTCAGCCTGGTGTCCAGAGCTCCACGTTAGCTTATCTCCAGGAACCCCCGTACCTTCCCTGTGCCCCAGCCATGTTGAATACTGACTGTCCACCAAGCACATCTGCACATCCTCTCTTCACTCTCTGACTTCTTTCCTACCAGCGATGGCCAATGTTCAGCTACAGAACTCACTCCTTCCTTTCCACTGATGCTCAGCTCAAATGTTCTCTCTTCCTCAAAACCCCTCTGATTCATCCCTGCTGAGCCTTTCCTTGCATGTTATCGGTGATGGTATGACCAAAGCAATGACAACTGCCATTTATCAGACACTTTCTATGTGCTGGACACATACCAGCTTCTCCTCTCTGCCTGGGACTCTTCTCCTCTTCTTAGGAGGATGCCAGCCATACTTTATGAAGCCCACCCTAACTCTGGTCTGACCTCGTCTTCACTTGATTCCATCTGCAAAGACCTGTTTCCAAATAAGGGTCCTGGGGACATGACTCATCCCTTAACACCTGCACATCCAAAGCCCTTGATCTCCCACATTACCTGTGTCTTGGGTTAGAATTCACTTCATTCTTCTTGAGCGGGCCTGCTGCCAAGTCATGTCAGCCTCTGCCCCTCCTTGTTTCTCCAGGTGTCCTGAGAATCCCCGTGGAGAAAGGAAAGGAGGAAGGCAGGGAGGAAAGACGGGGGTAGGGCAGGGGCCCACCGAGTGTTGGGCACCGAGTTTAGACCTCAGAGGACTTCTGTGGAAGCAGGGCAGAGGCTGGGGCCACGTATGTGCTGAGAAGTCAGACACTTGGAGCGAGAAGGGAGACCAGAGCCAGTGAGATGAAGATGCCCCAAAGAATATTGTTTTGTTTTTCTTGTAAATTGTTCAGGGTTCAACGAGAAAATAATTTGCTTCTCCATTTCTGTTCCTGCCGTGCCCAGGAGCCTCTGCCTTGGACCCTGCTTTCCCTTCCGGCTTGTGCAGAAGGCACTGCCTGCGCTGTCTGAGGACGCCGTGTCTAATGAGCTGGAGGTGCTGGGAATCAGCGCCCCGACGGCACATTAAAAGTAAGCGAGAGCCCGACAGCAGGAGGCAGAGATGCAACCAGAGCTGGAGCCATCAATATTAGTTAAATTTAATAGTGGGGTCTTATTGACTCTAAGAGTCTTAATTATCAGAAAGGATGACCCTGTCTGTTAACGGCAGAAAAATGATCAAAACTGAAACCACATAAACTTAAATTGTTTGCTTGTCCTTTGGTAACTAGGATTAATTGATTAAATGGAGCCTATAGGTTAAAAGGGATAAGTGGCCGTTTTTTCCTGACAATTGCCTTCTTAACACTCGCAGACTCATGCTCCGGAGGTTTGATGGGGGACATTCATCAAAGGGTGTTACTGTTATTATGTTTTAATGGGCCTCTTCTCTGGATTTCCCCCACCACAGTATTTTGTCTGCTAAGAGGAGCCAGGAAAGCATCCGGGCTGTCTGATTTGGATGTGCGAGGAGGGGGTGTTAGGAAGTCTCCTGGGAAAGCAGCACCCACACACGCAAGCGCCCGCACCCACCCACATCCTGCCCGCTCCCCTCTGCTGTGACTGCAGACGCCAGGATGGTGTGGAGGGGAAAAGGCATTGAACTGGCTTGTTTCCTTTCAGAAGAAAGACTGGATCCTATTGCCTACAACCTACAACATAGTGGTCTTTATCCTTTAATGTGCCCCTTTGGTGGGTGGGCTCACTGCTCCCAACTTGAGTGCATGGGCGCTCAGTCGCCCATGCAAGATTTAAGGATGCGATGTGCAGTGGGACAGGAGGCATCCATAGCCAGATTTCCATCTCACGTTAATAACACCCAGCAAATTCCTCCATTGCAGTTCCATGCTTAAAGCAATGTGGGAAGCAGAAATAAACTAAGTGAGGAACTCATCAACAGTCTTAACTGGGCATCACTCAAAGCAGGACACGCGATTCCTCAGTACCCACAGGTGGGAGTTCCAGCTGTGTCCATGCTGCTGGCCAATGAGGGATCCCGGTTTTCCATTACTGCTCTGTCCCATGGAATTCCAGTTCTCTTCCAGTTCCAGGACCAGAGCTCCTGGGTCCAGGACCTTGGTGTAGGGGAAGCAGGAAGCTCCTGCCTAGAAACTACCCTGCAAGGACTTCCTGCTCTGGCTTTAACTGGCTTGGTATTTTTAAGGCACAGAAAAATATGCTTTCCCTTAAATCAAAGCATCATATTTCAAAGGAAATTTAATAAAGCATGCTTTCGCAGCCACATGGAAATATGTGCTATACAAACAGTGAAGATCTTGTCTGAGAGTAATTCTCTCCCAGCTCCTTAGGCCACCAAGGGAATAAAATCAAAAGATAGGCAGCAGTTCCAAGCTCATCATTTGTCAAAGCGAGATGAAGCTAAAAGCTGCAGACTTTTGTGTCCTGGGCTAGATTTAGCTAATCATCCCTCTGAGTTCTGTTCTCTGTTCAGGACTCCTGGCATCCCCAGTGAAAGGATTAGAGGTGGTGACAGCAAGGATGATGGTTTGTGCTTTCAGTTCCTTGCTTCAGACTATTTCAAAGGACCCTGATTTCGCTCATATCTGTGACACCCAACCGGAATGACACAGAGGTGTGACTTTGTGCCTGTTTTACAAACAGAAGAATAGAGAGGCTGGAGGATGTGCACTTCCATGCTCCAAGCACGCGCAGAGTGCCCACCTGTGCAAGGCACTCTCCTCCAGCAACTAGGAGATGCCGGGAGGCATGGGGCCAGCCACCACCCTTGTGGCGCTCCCACAGGGAAAGTGCTCAAGAATTGAGGTGCATATGCCCTCTGTCCTAAAGATTCCACATTTGGCTGGGCACAGGCTGCCACCAGAAGAGCTGCTGAGCAGGTGCTGGGTGACGCTCAGGAAGGTGTCTGCCTGCCTATCTGAGCCCCCACCTGGTCCTTGGTGCTGTCACACGGGCTGCCTCTGAGCATGCGCGCCCAGATGGGTGAGGTGGCAGGAGTGACCCACGGAGGCTACATTTGCTCTGGAGGCTGGGGGTGGGGCAGAGGGTTGAGGGTTCCCTTCTCCCCTGATGGTTCTTTCCATGGAGTGGGAGCTCTGCTGGAGAACCCTCCCGACCCTCTCCACCTCCTCGCTCCCTCCTCCCCAGGAGAGAAGGGTCTGAATTATCCAAGTGGTGGATATTGAAGGGGAAAGTGGGGTGAGGGGTTTAGCCCCTTCATCCCTGCCTCTCCTTCCTCTTGGGAGGGGGTGCTGGCGGGGAGCACACACTCTGCTCCTCGTCTGTGTCACACTGCCCTGGGAGTGGGGGGCTCTGACCGTGTCTGCACTGCCCAGGCTGACTCCATGGGGGCCGCCCGTTCTGGAGCTGGAGCTGAGTGTTGGGGCCCAGTCGCCTGCAGAGGGAACGGACCTTCTCCAAAATAGCCCCATCAGCAGTGAAGTTGAAGCTTAGGTCTCCCATGGCCTTAATCTTTTTATCATTTCTCAAATGGTTCCTAACACAGGCAGGGAAGAGATACGATATTCAGTCCCCGCCCTGTGCATCTCAGCGCCTATTGTGTAGAGATGAATGTGGAGTCCGAGTTACGATTCCAGATAAGTTTAACTGTCCACATGCTTGTGACGATTCTTGTAAGGGGAAAAAAAAATGTGAGTTTTACAGCATTAAAATCTAAACTGAAGCTCAGACCTTTTCCAGGGGGTGTACAGGGTGTACATATAGCAGGAGTCCTGCTGGGGATTCGAGTTACCTAGAGGAGGGTGTTCCAGCTTGCTAAAGCTGCCAAAATGCAAAATACCAGAAATGGATGGGCTTTTTCAATGGGGATTTATTAGGTTGCAAACTTACAGTTCTAGGGCCATGAGAATGTCCAGATTAAGGCATCAAGAGGTAGACACCTTCTCTGAGGAAAGGTCAATGGCATCTGGGGTTCCTCTGTCACATGGGAAGGTACATGGCAAGTCTGCTGGTCCTTCTGTCCTGGGTTTAGCTCCCGATTTCTGTGACTTTGTCTAAAATGTCCCTGGACTTTTGTTTTAGCTTCTCTCTTGGCTTCTCCTGGGGGCAAACTTTGGATTACATATCTTAGCTTCTCTCCAAAATGTCTTTCTCAGCTTCTCTCTGGGAAACTCTGGGCTTCATCTCTTAGCTTAGCATCTCCAAACATCTTTCTGTCTGCATCTCCAAGCGTCTGGGTCTCTCCCCCTGAGCTCTCTTAAGGACTCCAGTAAACTAATTAAGACCCACCTTGAATGGGCGGGGTCACATCTTCATGGAAACAACCTAATCAAAAGGCCTCACCCACTCTAGGTCTGCCCCCATAAATGGATTAAAAAAGCATAGTCTTTTATGGGGTACAAAACAGATTCAAACCAGCACAGTGGGGTCCACAAGCTCTCTGGAGCTGAAGCTTGTCCACTGGCCTACTACCCCGATGTTGAGGCCACTGAGGATGAGGTGCACAGTGAGGGGGACTGTCCTCTTGGCTCTCTCGGGACTGGGAAAGAGGGAATAACCCCAGGCGTGGCCAGCTCTCCATCCATCGAGCGCTCCTTTCTCTCCAGAGTCCTGCCAGCTCCGGGCTCAGGAAAGCTGAGGTGTCAGGCTCTGGGATCTGCAGGTCAGGGCGGCCCAGGTGAGCAGTGGCCTGTGTACCAGGTGTGCTCAGACGGCAGGCCACCCCGTCCGTGGGTCCACTCACGCCTTCCACGCTCACGTGGGCTCCGTGAGTGGCCCTGGAATGCAGAGATGAATGCGGCACCGTCTCCATCTCAAGAAGTTCACGGACTCGCAGAGGGGAGGAACTTTCAAACAAAGAATCAAAATGAGTTGGTAAATAGCACAATAGCAATGTGATCTCATGTCTGTGGCTGCCCAGAGGTTCTTGAAATGCCCCGGAAGGCCCGGCCGTCTGGCCCCTGCTTTGACCTCCCCTGTGGCCCCACACCAGCCTCCTCAGGTGGTTTCCGGGTCAGTGGCTCCCCAACTGCTCCCCAACTTCCCGCCCTTGGTTGATTGCTATTGTCTTGAGACCCCTAATCTACAGGGCCGTTCTCACTTCTACCGCGTGGTGCTGGTCGCCAGCTGCATTTTGTTTGCGCTGCTGGGTCTGTCTCCCTGTGTAAGCCCCAAGAGGATGGGCTTTTTTTATTTCTTTCTTCATTTCTTTATTTTTTTATTTATTCTTATTATTGTCATCATTATTATTTTGGCCAGCTTGGTTTTGAAATGTTCCAGAAGCCCATAGCCGGTGGCTGAGCTGAAGGAAGGTGAGTTAAACACCCGAGTTGAGGCAGGGCTGGCAGGGGACACCTGGGAGAAGCCGGAAGGAGAGGTCTCCGGGCCGAGGTGTAGGGCCGGGTGTCAGGGGAGGACGGGGCGGCTGGGGGATGTGTGCAGGCCCTGTAAGCCTCCGTCCTCCCTGGCTCTGCCACCACAAATCCTGTGCAGGAGCCGCTGCTCCCTCCTATGGGATTTCTTCTTGGCCTGAAATTTAAAGCCCCTTAAGCAGGACGAGGAAGGGGGGCTCATGGTGCTGAGGGGTTGGAAGGTCAGGCCGCAGCCCCCGCCCCCTCCTGCAGCCGCCAGGTGCCCTGGACCTGCTCCAGGTCTTCAGCGGTGGCTGCACTGGGGTGCAGGCTTTCACCGGACAGCCTCCTGCCCCCAGACGGTGACATATTAACAAACCATGAACCCAGTTCTTCAAAGGGGCTGACCAGAAGATCTGCCTCCCAGTGTTTGTGCCTCTGCCGCCCCAGGAGTTGGAAAACAAGCAGCAGCTGTTTGCTCACCAAATTCCCCGCCTCTGCCCGATGGGCTCCGCCTCACCAGCATGTGGTTTAGGGCCAACAGTATTTGCCTAGGTCTTGCTCATTGGCACCCAGTGGACCTTTCTGGGTCAGTTTTGCCTGTGTTTGACAAGCGTTTCCCAAGGGGCAGGAATGGGTCTTTGCAGAATCCTGCAGAATTCCTTCCGCACCAGCCCTGCTCTGGGGCTCAGGTGGGATTTCCTCTCTCCTTTATCCCAGCAAACCTGCCCCTTTGCAGAGAACAGCCGACGTGGATTTCATAAGTGAGTTAGTTGCGGTGCAGTGAAAAGAAAGAAGCAAAACTAGAGTCCAAAGTCCTGGTAAAACCATGTGTCTGTTACTTACTAGCTCTGGGATCTTGTGCAATTTAAGTACTTTGCGAGCCTCAGTTTATTCATCTTTAAAAGGGGGGTGGACTCCTACTGTTAGGTTAGCAGTGAGGTTTAAAACGGATGAATGTGAACACAGTGGGCACTTAGAGGCACTTGATGAAACAGAGTATCCCTTCCTCATTAACAAAAGCTGAGGCTGAGCCAATGCATCAACCAAGGAGTCCCAGGGTGCAGTGTCCCAGCAGCCTGGGCGGGGGCGGGGTGGGGTTTGGTGCAAACTGACTCCACCATCGAGACACCTGGGAAGTGGTCAAGGCTGGCCTTTTGGTGCCCAAGCCACCAAACTGCATCTACATTCCCCAACTTTAGGATCATAGCAAGCAATGTGGTAGACCAAAAATCAGGGACAAACAGTTAACCATTGATGATTCCTAAGAAAATACAATACAAAACACAAAACAATAAAAACCTACCATCCATTTTATTCATGATTGAACAGGCATTGAAATAATTTAGAACACCAGTTCTTACATTTTTTCCTCCTCCTTCCAAAGCTTCTACTGGGTAGATATAGTTTTCACTGTGTCTCCTTTTTTTCCTCTCCTCTGGTTTTTTACTTACATTTTTAGTTCTTTGTATTTTTCCTTTCATTGTTACTCGCAAATTTTTAATATCTACTTTACAATGTCTAATAGTAAATAACATTTCTGCATATTGCCAGAAGATAGAAGACTGAAACCCCAAACTTTCTTCATTCCCAACTTCATTTTGCTGTTCAATAGCATTCCAGAGTCATTTGTTTTTAAATGCCCCATCTTTTTTTTTCCAGATATCAATGCTTGTTTAGAGTTGCCAATGCATTCACAGCTTTATTTGCATAGGTTTTATTGCATCCTACCTCTTCTCTTTGGGTTTAATTTCTTACTTGTTGAAGTACATCCTTTAGTACTTCTTTCAAATAGGGTTAGGAAACCCAGTCTGTGCCTGACATTGTCTTCAAAGATGGTTCGATTGCGCATAGAATTCTAGGTTAAGAGTCATTTCCTTCACTATTTTAAAGAAATTATTCTACTTAATTAACCATCTATATTGCTAATGAAATGTCTAGTCTCCATCTTATTATTGTTCTTTTATTTTTTCAATCTCTTTCCTTCAGTGGATTTTAAGATTTACCCTTTGACTATGAAGTTCTGGGGATATTAAGATTTTCTCTTGGTCTCTGAGGTTCAGTAGTTTTACTATACAGTGTTATGTGTGGATTTGTTTTTATTTGTCTTGCATGGGACTTTTTGAGGTTCTTGAATCTTAGTACTCACATCTTTCTTCACTTTTGAAAAATGGGCACCCATTTTTTTCTTCAAATATTTTTTCTCCATTTTCTTTTTTTTTGTGGTTGAATCTTCTTGCTTTCCCACATGGTGATTTGATTAATTTTACTCCTGCCATTTTCCTGCTTAGCAGAATTCTGGATTTGATTGGTGGTAGATACTGGCTCAGTTGGAAATGTCTATTCCCAGGCCCCTATGCAGCTGGCATGGGCCATGTCACCCAGTGGTGGCCACTGACAGCTGAGGGACATCTCCGAGCAGGTCCACTATTATCCTGCCAGGGCCCTTATGACAACGGGTTTCCTGCAACAGAGTCAGGTGTGAATGCCAACACCACACCCCACATAACCGAGTTTGGGGTTCTGATCCTCTCTGGTGATAATTTATTCATCAACAGTCCAGGCCAACATCGAGCTTCCTTGTTCCTCACCAGGGCTGGCAGCTGGTGCTTCCTAGTTCCTGTTTCAAAGAGAGCCCTGCCTGGCCCCAAGCTTCCCATTTTCCCACAACAAGCCCTTAAAAGACTCCCATGTGGACCTTAAATCCTCGGTCCTCAGGATCCACAGCAGCTTTCAGCTTCCACTCTCACTGCGCAACTTTTGAGTCCCTTTCTCAATTCCGACATTCGTAGATTTTCTTATCTTGTTTTTGACCCTGGCTAGTAGTGAGCAATTTCATTGCTCTATTTCATCTAGGAGAAAACGGCTTCCACATCACTTCCATGGGTTGCACTGATTGAGGCTCAACAATGGGACTCTCTTATAGTCTAATGAAAGATGGAAGTAACTCTCCCGGCAAATGCACCTAGTACACACATTGTGCGTATCACCTGGGGCGAGTAGAGGGGCACCTGTGGGTTGAGAACCCATGCTGGAGAACAGTGTCTGTCAGCAGGCACAGAGATTTGTTATGCATTGCATTTTTAAAGGTAAATTATAAAGTCTTATATGCACTATCACCCAACTTTGGGTTTATATGTGTGCATATACTTGCATATACAAACATAATGCACATGTGGGAACAAATAGGGAATGACTTACTCCAAAACGTTAATCATGGCTCCTTCTGTGTTGATGATTGTGCATGACTTAGTTCCTTCCATTTCTGTAAAGATAGTTGCTGAGATTTTATTATAAACATTTATTTGTTTTTAAATATAAAAAGAGACTTCATTTTCCTATACCTTTGTAGGCTGGTATTGGAAACAGGTAAGACTCCGGAGACTGAGGAACAAAACTGCAAACTCCATTCTTAAATGAATGAAATGGAATTTCCCCAACCCACAGAGGGCTACAAAGGTCATTCACCTAGGCTAATGATCCAGCTTGAGTGGAGTATGTGGCTGTCACTCTCCACTGGGAAACAGCGGTTCAGTTTATGAGCCATACAGGTAAGGCAGGTGCAGTCTCCCTCCAGTACACCAGCTGTTCTCTGCCCCACAGTCAGCCCTGATGCCTTAGCCTGTTTCTATAAAGCCAAGATGAGGATCTGCCTTCATGGAAATGACTTCAAAGGAAGTGATGTGATCCTGGAGAAAATTCCCAAAGATGGAATCTCCTGACTGGGCCATAGCTGTGCACGGAGAAGCATCTTTCTTCTGTGCCCCCAAAGGGAAAGGGTTTGCTGCATCTGTTTGGGTGTCCTCCCAGGGAAGGGTGATTTCCACTAGGATGCAGCCTTCTGGAGGGCAAAGTTTCTCCAGCTCAGCCTCTAAACATGGTGCCTGGCTCCTGCTCTGTGAATTGGAGGGCTGTAGGGTTTCACAAGAAAGCCCACTGAAGCATCAGTAGCTGTTTCACCAAGGCTCCTTCTTGCCACCAGCTCTGATGAACTTCCTTATTCATCTTCTTGGGTGAGCCTCTGAGTACCCCGTGTGTCCCAGAATGTGATCACTGGCCCCAGGCTGGCCAACTGAGCTTTAGATCGCTGACGCAATGCCAAAGTGCAGCCCATGATTATGATCATCAGACCATAAATGGCCTGCATGGCATCAAGAAGCATCCTCAAAGGATGAATTCTGCTTTGGTTGATGAGGACGTTTTGATTTCTTGGCACTGCCTTTCTTGATTGTATAGCAGATTTATGATTCATTGAGGATTTTAATATTAATGTTGGCCTGATAGAAGATAAATCGGTCACAGAATTTATTGGTGCAGTAAAGAGTTAGATGTTCCCTCCTCCATCCACTATGAAAATGTCAGTAGGAATTCATTCCCTATAAGCTCTGCACCACGTTCCGGAGAGCTCCTTGGATATCGACCTAGACGATAGAGAACTATGTCTGTGCCAAATAGGGGAAAGTCAAGTGCAGCAGCTGTCTTGCTGGTCCATAAAGGGAGTCAGGGAGTGGGGAAAGCAGGGAGCTCCTGGGGGGAGGGCGGTAAAGTCTGCACCTGTTGCCGAGGCCTCTGCTTGGGCAGAATTTTATTGGACATGCAAATAACATCTTGCAGTTGGAATTGCTGGTGCCATTGAGGGGAGTGCCAGTGCAAAAATTTGGAAAGGAAATAAAACTGATGGATGCCCTCAGTGTCTCCCGCTGGCCATGGAAATTGTGCAAGAATTGGCAGGACTGTATTCCCAGTGCTCTGTCCCAATGAATTCTGTATTTCAGTTACAATTTCTACAGCTCAACACTAAGAGTCAGAGTTGGACTGACATCTGACCACCCAAATTTAATTACACATTCAAAATAAGCAACATATTTAATGGGTGATAACTAAATGGCAGGCCAGATTCCAAGACATTTCCCCTTATCGTCTCACTGAATCCTTGAAAGAACACTCTGTGTTAGGAACTGTTGGTATGACCTCATTTTGATGATGCCAGACATCAAGACTCAGAAGTTTTAAGAAGTGTCTCCAAGTCTGCAGAATGAATAAAGGGCAGCGCTGGAATTAGAAGCTCATTTATCTGATTCCAAAAGTCAAAGTTTGACAGCCATTCTTAAAAGTCAGTTAAGTGGCTGCTGTGAGTAAGACCCCCTGGTATTCCCCTAGCTGATTTTTCCAAAGGACGAGACCCAACTGTAAGCAACTGCCAACCCACTTCTGCATGCTGTGGGCATGCAATTTTTTCTTTAAAATTCTCTGAGAAATCATCAGGCAAGCACTGATCATCTGGATTTCCCAAATTCCCAGTAATGAACGTCATGAAAGCTCCTGGCTCAACCTCAAAGACAAAACGATCTGCTCCAGCCCTGGTTTGTGGTTACCACTTGCTGTTGATGCCAGTGGTCCTCAACTGCAAAGCGGGTCTCAGGAGCTATTTTGTTGGGATGGTAGTTTAAGGACTTCCTTGCTGTTCTCCAACAGCACATCTCAGGCAATGGGAAACATGACAACAAAGACTCAAATGGCAGAGAAGTAACCGACTTTCTGCAGAACACCATCCTCCAGCAGGGGAATGGCAGCAAACAGCCTCTAAAATAGGTAAAGCCCTTCTGCTGCTTTTATGTCCACAGAGCTTTCTTGATTCCTTTGCCATCAGAGTCTCTTTCTCAGATAGTCAGCTCTTCCCAACACTGTTCCCCAGCCCCAATGCCAACAACTGTCTACCCTGCAGGTAGAGCGTAAGACCTCATCCCCTCCACGAGCTTCATCCAGGTGGGTGGACGCAGGTAGGGCTTTAGACCCCACCTCCTCCATGGGTTTGGTCCAGGTGAGTGAGATGCAGGTAGGGCTTTAGACCCCACCCCCTCCATGGGTTTGGTCCAGGTGAGTGAGACACAGGTAGGGCTTCAGACCCCACCCCCTCCATGGGTTTGGTCCCACCGGGCCAGGTGCTGCAGGTGCCCAAATGGATTCCAGCCCCCACTGTCTTAAGGACTCTCATCAAAACCACTGAGCATACAGGGGTTCAAAGGTTTGGGGTGAGAACGAGTAGAGACAGTGTGATAGCAGGGCTTTCTATTGCAATTACTCTGTTCTCATTTTTGTCTGGCAAGTCGGTCACAGGGTCCCTCTTATTGCACACATTTGCATTTTTGAACTGTAGGAAAAGGAACACAGAGGGCAAGTCAGAGACGTTATTAGCTATTCAGGACCGGCTGATTCCTACGCCGAGGGTGTATGCCTAATTACATATGTAATAAAATGTAGAAAGAGCCCATCGGCCCCCATGCCCTTTAGGTCTGTTTTCTTTTCTGTTGGCTTTTTGACTCACTGGGCTTAAATAAACTCTTCTTACAGGGGCCAAAAGGGCACTGGCTGGACGCAAGCTCCCTCCTGTATTAAGTCAAGAAGAGGAGAAAATGTGGACAGATGAAAGCAGAAACGAAGGTATCAGGATGTGCTAAGCTGGGCTGGACCCACAAAATCCCTTCCTGCCATCTGTCCTCTGCCAGGGGTCCTAGCAGATGAGGTTCTGGGGCTGGAGCCGATCCTCGGTGCTTCACATTGGGGAGGGGAAGCAGACACCAGGAAGCTGTGGCCGCGCCGGCTTTCACATGGGAATTACCCAAAGCCTTAGAAACCCTCTGTTGATTTCCCACTACTCTTGCTTCCTTATCACCCCTTTCTTCCCTGCCCTCCTGACATATGCAGAATTATTAGGCTTAAAACAAAAGCTTGCAGGGTTCAGGGACGGCACATTAGCAGGTGTGTTAACAGGCAAACAGGACAGTCTCTTTCAGGGAGGCTCAGCGCTCAAGAGGACGGAAACTTCGGGGAGGCTGGCTCTCCGCGAGTCCTTTGCCTTATCTCCAGAACAGCAGCACTTGACACCCTGCCAATGCAGAGCCATTTTTATTCCAAATCCAGATGCAAATTTACGGGGAGGATGGCACAGTGCTCACCTGTTTCTCAACGAGGGCAATTTCGACTGTGGTATATGTAGATGCTCAACAGCTCTGCCTTTGTAAAAGGCTTCAGTGTCTCTCTCCAGCCACACACACACGCTCCCCAAAAGACATCTGGGGAGGTGACCCGATGAGGGGCCTCAGCCTCGGTGGCTTGACCCCTTGGCCTCACACCTGGGCTCACACGGCCTCGTGCTGAGCTAAGAGAGCACGTTTCCCTGTCTGCCCTTGCATGATTTCCACTTTCAGCTTGAAAGACTGCTTCAGGACGTGATTTACATAGCCTTTCCTGTTTCAAAAGAGCAAAAATCGGCCATGCTATTTTGCTAAATATACATGAAAATCTTCTAAGGATTTTAAGCACCCAGAACATAAAAAGGAAATTGGGCGGCTGGGGGCGCAGTGGATGACTCCGCCAACATCACATATAATATTGCATTCTGGAGACATTAGCGCCTTCACAGCAATCTCATCAGTAGGCCCAGCTTTAAATCAGACACTTTGTTATTAAATAAAACCTCCTTGCAGACTGGAACCATAAGGGCTTGCTGGGTCAGTCATTTGGGTTTGAAATCTCCTTTAATATAGATTTCCAGAGGATATTACAAAAGGTCCTACATGGTCAATAAAGCACATTTTGTGAAGCTGCTAAATACGCATTTCTGCAATGGGCCTCTTTGAATGTCCATAAATGCAAATGCATGAGGCACAGACAAGGGGCTTGTTTGTGCTTCTCTCTGGGAAGCAGGCTCTTGGAGGACGCGACAAGCCTTCCTCTGTTCGGGCAGAGCCGGCGGCCAGCCGGGGGCAGCCCTGACACTGGCTTGGGAACAAGTGGTCCTTGTCCATTGGCCCCACTGTCCGGTGAGAAGAGCAGAGAGACCCGGTCACGTTCTGGAAAGAAATGGCCCTGGGCCTCCTGGAGGGGACACTTGCTGGCCTTGCTGGGTCCAGCCATCCCCTAGGGAAGGGGCTCGAGTTTTATTTCCATCTTCTCCTGGTGCAAGCTCCTGAGACAGGCCCACCTGTTCCTTTTCTTTGCTGCCGCCCCCTCCCAGCCCAGTCTTTCTGCGAGGGTGAGACACAGTATTACCTGCCTCCCCCAAGATGGATTCCTGGCCTTTTAAAGGATTTGGACACGGTGACTCTGGATTCAGAAGCAGAAATCCATTTGTTCATTCATTTGCCCTACTCACCAGCATTACTGAGCACCTACTGCATACATGGCGTCACACTCAACTCTGGGGACCAAATGGGGAACAAACCGAGATCAAACACTTCCTGCAGGCAGTGCCAGATCAAGCGCTCCCACGCTGACTCGGGGAATCGTAACTGTGATAGGCGCCTGCAGGGAGAGGTGCCCGGGGCCGTGAGGTTGCACACCTGGGAGCTCACCTGAGCGGGACGGAAACAGCGCTCCAGGCAGAGGGCACAGGTGAGCAGTGACCTGTGCAAAAAGGCCAGTTAGCAGGAGGACAAGGGCGAGAGTGGCCGGAGCAGAGATGGTGAGGGAGCACAGTGGGAGAGGACGGAGAGAGAGCCACAGGGAGGGGATTCACCGCTATCCCAGGAGCAGCAGGATGCGTGGAGCATTGCCGCAGAACATACACGCAGTCAGATTTGCGTTTGTGCAGAAAGCTGGAGGTGAGACCCAGCAGCGCACAGGTGAGTCAGTTACAGGGCTACTGCAGTGGTCCAGGTGAAAGGTAATGTGGCTTGAACCAAGAAGGCTGTGACGATTTAGATGGAGAGAAGAAAATGGGATCAAGAGACTCCTGGGGGTAAATTTAAGAGTTAGTGATGTTAGAAATGGCCCAATAAGTGCAAGGAGGCTGACGAAGACTTGGTACTGGCTGAGAACGCTTAGAACGCCCGACGCCTCTGGCTGTCAGGTCAGGAGAGCGATGCTTTGGCTCAAACAACGTCAACCAAAGCAATGGGCTCTGCACAGCAGTGCCAGAACTCTTGGAAATCTGCAGCGACATAAATTAGAAAGGAGCACCAATTTTTCCTTTGTCAAATTGGCAAACACAAACAGCAAAAGGGAAATAATACTCGGTGCTGTTGAGGCTGGCATGACGTATTACCACCATGCCCTGTGCGGGAACTATAAATTGATAAAGGCTTTCAAGAGAACAAGTTACGAGAATGCTCTCACCTGGCAAGTCCACCCTGAGAATTTATCCTAATGCTACAGTCATATCTGTGCAGACTTCCACGGATGGATTATCAGAGCAACAATCTTTAGAAGAGTAAAAAGAAAAAAACAAAAGACTGTTAGCCAACTATATATTCAACAACAGAGGAGCAGATAACAATTCAGGATATGTCCATACAGAAGACTATTTCACAGTCATTAAAAATATGCTTTACTCCCTGCTTCATGGGACCTGACTCCCAGGGGTGTAAGTCTCCCCAGCATCGAGGGTCAGGACTCCCAGGGAGGAGCCTGGACCTGGCATTGTGGGATTGAGAAAGCCTCTTGACCAAAAGGGAGAAATGAGACAAAAATAAAGCTATAGTGGCTGAAAGATTTGAAATAGAGTTGAGAGGTCATTCTGGAGGTTATTCTTATGCATTATATACATATCCCTTTTTAGTTTCTAGTGGATCAGAATAACTAGAAGAAAATACCTGAATTGGTTGAATTATAATCCAGTGGACATGATTCTTGATGATGATTGCATAACTATACACTTTTATCATGTGACCGTGTGATAGTGGAAACCTGGTGACTGACACTCCTTTTATCCGGTGTATGGGGAGAAGAGTAATAAAATAATGACAAAAATATATATAAATAATAGGGGAGATAAGGGGTACAGGATGGTTTGGGTGTTCTTTTTAATTTCTTTTTAAAATTTTTTTATAAATTTTTTTCTTTACTTTGCAGTAATGAAAATGTTTGAAAATTGATTGTGGTGATGAATACACTACTATATGATGAAACTATGAGCCACTGATTGTACACTTTGGATGGATTATATCCTGTGTGAGTATATCTCAATAGAATTGCATTTAAAAAATACAGTTTAAAACTATTAAACCAATGGGAAAATGGCTACAATATTGTATCAAATGAAAAAGGCTGGTGTAAAATTGTACTTTAATATGTTTCCAATTTATGGGGACATGTGTGTAGCATGATATTAAGTGGAAAATGTTGACTACAAAATTATTTGTGGTATGATCCCCATGAAAAGGACATACATTTATATTTTGGGGTGAATATGTATGATTTGTGTATGGATATTTAGAAAACTGAATAAAACAAAATACACCAAATTGTTGACAGTAATTATTTCTGTTAGGTGGGGTTTGGGGTCATTTAAAAAAAAACTTTTTTTGTATATATTTGCCATCTATGTTCATTATAGAATATCTGGGAAATGCAGCAAATTGTAAATTCTTTTAAAGCATTCTACAATAACATAGATCTTCAGGTATTGTCTTTCTCCGATGATGTTGCTGAGTCCTGTTTCTTCATTTTTCCTTTGGGAGCCAGCCGCTCCACTTTGTATTCCAGAAGCCAGGTCCTCACCTCCAGGATGAAGTGAGTGCTGGCTGCTGAAGGAGAGGACTCCGTCCCTGGAGGCCCTCGGGACACACCCTGGGCCTGGCAAGTGTCTCGCTTTTGCAAGTGAAGGCACCTGAGGTATTGGTGGGCCCCTGCCCAGGTGAGCAGATGTGAGAAAGCCAAGGAACTGGGAAGGAACCTCAGAGCGAGAGTCACGCAATGCATGTGGGCGAGGAGTGGCGGGGTTGGTGGGGGAACAAGGGACTGAGTCCCGGCTGCCCCATCTGGACCTAAGGATGGGGCAACTTCTCCCCCCAGGGACCCTCAATCAGGCCATTTTCCCCTGCACTTAATCTCCCTGAGAGCAATGCAAATTTTTTAGCATCCTCTTAAATAAATATATGTATCTTAATTATATATAGATATTTAAAGGTCTGGCTTTTAACACCTAGAAGCTTAGGAAACCTGAGCTCAGGCTGAAATTCTCTCCACCCGCAGGTCTGGGGCCTTGCAAATGACATGAATTATATTCACCATTACCTCAAGATACACTGTTCCAAGTTGGCATAAAATTGCCCATTTCCTGTGGTGATATAAGGGGCCTTATTCTCGGCGCTCAGTCGATGTCAGGAGCTACTATTTCGTGCCTGACACATGGGTCATTTTAATCACCCCGGTCTCCATGTCTGGGCCGTGCCCCGCTCCTCTCCGGCCTCTTTTCTGACTATCTGCGGTTTTCCCCAGCTGGTTCTTTGGAGGGGTGGGGGAGCCTCATCCTGGAAAGTCGATGGCCTCATCCTTCTAGGGCATGGCATGGAAGTGGAGGAAACTTTATAAGCAGACAGAATAAATAACAGTGCAAGGAACGGCGGCAGCAAAGCTTGGGAGGCTTACCTGGACGGGGGGAGAGTGGAGGCTCAGACGTCACGTGTGCGTGAGTGTGCACCCCACCCCCACCCCCAGCTCCCCGATTTCCAGGATTGTGACTTTACAGCAGGGTTCACTCAAGTGCCTTCCTCTACAGGCTGGGCGTTGGACCCAGGGACTTGTCTGTTCTTCTGCGGCGCTTGTTTTGCAAATATGAATTGGTTCCAAGGTGACTGACTTATTAGGGAACGATGTGAGTGTACCGTGAATTTTGTGTTTGCTTTTGAGCAATTTCGCTTGCAAGAAACTCTAGGTGAACGTGGAAAACAGCATCCAGCTGAATGGAACCACTTAGGAATGCACACACACGTGTCCATGTACACGTACGCACACATGTATACACCTAACACAACTGCCGGCCACCTAGGTTCACCGTGTGTGCCACGGGCCACACTCACCCAGCACTGCAGCTGGAATCTCCTGTCCCGTTTCATTCATCTTCCTAGTGCTTTAATCCGCCTGGCTGTTCTCTGAGGACAGCTGTCCAGGGCCGTCCACCTGGCCATTCTCTGAGGACAGCTGTCCAGGGCTGTCAGCACCTTCGTTAATGACAGTGCCACAGGTTACTTCCTGGGGCCAGTTCCCATTATACCTAATTTGGGGGTGTGCAGGGGTAGAGGGGATCTTGCTTTCCTGAGTTCTCCCCTAGAAAGTTCAATTAACTTGGTTTACCTGCTTTCCAGGAGGCTTTAGAGCTGTGGGGTGGGGGTTACACAGATGTCCCAGGTGGGAACAAGGTCTGGCCTGGATTCCTGAGAAAGTGGGGACTGAGGCCCCCACATCTTCACCACTGTCTGATCACATCGGTGGCATTGCATTCCAGGGAGGGCAAGTTGCCCCGACTGATCAACCACATTAACGGATTAATTAACCAATTACCCAGCCAGTGCCATCTTTGTGGGTAAATCTGGGTGGGGAGATGTCAGTGGAAACAGACACAGTAGTATGTGTCTACAGAGAAGGTGAGACTTTCCTCCCCCAAATTGCCCCTCATTAAAGAGAAGGTTGTCCTGTATTCAAATCTTTACAAAGACTCCCATATAACAGGGAATTCTGATTTTTTTTATTTTGAGTCTCAAAGCCTCATAGGAGGAAGAAGCATTAGCCTGAAGTGACCTCAGTCGGTGCTGGTTTTGTCTGCATCTATAGCCCACACAATGGAATCCATTTATTAAAAAAAGTAAAAGAAAGAGAAAGTTAACATATTATGTAATTATTCCTGGAGAATGGCCTGACAATTTCATGTGCCATTGTAAAAAATCTTTTAAAGATGTCTTTAAAAAGCAGCACAATGATTGGAGAACATTTATATTCCCTTATAGGAGAATGAAAGACAACAACTATCCTAACTTTAGGTTAAAGGAGCTTGAGGTTTCATATATAATTTCCAATGATAGAATCAAGTCACATTTCCAAAAGATCTAGTACTCAAATAGTCAGTGGGAAACGCAGAGATTCCTAAGGCATTCTCTACCCTACAGATGCCATGTAAGTAAGATTTCTTGATTAAATATGAGCAAGGGTAAAGGCTTTGATTCCAATCAATATTTTGTTTGATTCTACCTATGTATGTGTAACTAAATTAATATAATTAATTTAATATTGCAAGTGGGCATTTTATTATTTCATCGTCATCCATAAAATTTAGGTATTCAGGGTGACCACAAACAGTTTTTTCAGGTTCTCATTGGGAAAATGTGGGGGGGGGCACTTACACTCAGACGTGGGCAGGAGGCTTCCTGGAGGGTAAGTGCAGAGCGGTGAGAGAGGTCAGCTTCAGCTGAGCCCAGAGCTTGTGCAGGGAAGGAAAAGGAAACAAGGATTCAGGAAAGGGTCTCCGGAAGAACTGGCATCTGGGCTGAGTCTGAAAACAAGCGGGAGTTGATTTTTGTGTTTTTATCATTGAAAGCCAATGTGTGACTGCAGTAGAAGGAACATGGCTTTCCCTTCCAGAGCAGCCCGGGACAGAGTTCACAGGTGGGGATCTGATGGCGAGGTGACAAATGGTTCTGCAGACACGACTCCAGAGATTCACACAGTTTCTTTGGGAGGATCAGATTTTAATTTTCTGCAGAGCTGGGAGGCTGTCACTCAAAATCGTCTCTAGCATTTACTCATTGTCAGTCCCAGCAGGCGATGGACTTTCTGCTCCACTTGTTACCCAGTAAAGAGGGGATGGTGAAGTCAGCTATTAGCAGGGCTTTGGACAGCACGGACAATGTTATTAGCCACTACATTTGCATATCGATTAGTGTCATCCCAGATGTTCAAAGCAGCAGAGGCCAGGACAGAAGCAAATGTGTGCATATATATATATATACCCATATATGTAGTTATGGCATCAAACATCTAAAACAGGCTTTCTGGTCGACCCCAGCCCCTGTGGCTTTGGTCTCTGGCTTCCAGCATACCCTACAGAACTGTTTTGCTTTTCTAAATCCCTGTCCCCAAAGAGGGATGGAAAAGTGAATAGGAGCAGGCTGTTTCCCTGCTCCTTGCTAAGCGGTAACTTACTTCATTAGATGTACATCTATGTATGGTACACATTCAGCATCATTCCTACCTGGGAATATAAAACCAACATACATCTCATAATCCACCCTACACCCTCAAGCCTGAAAGGCCATTAGCAGAGTCTTCAAGGAAAGCATTTTGTCTTAAGGTGAAATAATGTAGCCTCTCTGCAACTCTTATCACTGGGAACAGAACAAGCCAGATTTCCCATAACCTCTCTTTTCAATCAACTGGAAAACCATTTGGATTTAGCTACAAGCTTTGGATTTTTTTTCTACAGGAGAAGGGAAACTACCACAACATGCAATTTAACTTGTAATTTTATTTGCTGTGGAGTAGCTTAAGCAATGATTGTATGTGATGTGGAGTTGAAATGCATAAAGAGATAAATGGCTTAATTGAATCAATATTAATTTTGTGCAATTTACTTTTAACTTTACTTCACAGCAAATGAAATTACTCTGCTCAGGAGCCATTTGAAAACTTTTCTCTGCTCAGAACACTGAGCTAAGCTGGCATAACTCTTTGCCAGTTGAGGCACTGAGCTTACTGCTTCAATAAGACCTGACAAATAAATGTTGGAAATGATACATAAGAAGAAACATACAAAAAACTCAAGCAAAAATGGTCCAGGTGTGATCCAGGAGCCCTCTAGCCCCATGTAACTAAGATGGTTCATCACAAAAGAGTGAAGTGTTTTCAAATGGGGACAAAGGGGTGTCAAGAACAGTCGTCATCACGTGCTTCTCCCAGACGTCACCCACCGCTGTTGCCCATTGTGGAAATGGGTTCATGAGGCTCCATTTCTTCCCCAAGAGAGAAAGGGGAGACTGATTTGGGTCCAGTGTCACTTTTAATTGCACAAAATTAATCCAAACCACGATGGAGCCAGATGCCCCACCGCCAAGAGCATCAGTCTCTGCACGCAGCCGAGATAGGGGCACCATCCGGCCATGACGGGCTCCGGTAAAGGCCAAGCATTGCAGCTCGTGTGGGGAGGTGACAAAGTGCAGACGCTGTGCCAAGCTCCCTGCACACATCAACCCATTCAGGCTTCACAAGAACTCTGCTGGTGAACACACTCATCACACTCGTTTTGCAGTTGAGAAAGTTGTTTCCAGGAAGTGACCAGTCCCCATGTCCCTGCCTCCATATCCCTGTCTGGGGAGTGGTTGCAGCAGGGTTGGGAAAAAGCCCATGTTCTCCACCCCCAAGTTCTTCTCATTGCTGAAGTTGCCTTGCACAGTGTGTGGATTTTCCATGGTGATGCCATTCCTGCCTGGAACTGTGCTGGCCCGGGATAGACACTCAGCAAATAGCTATTGAATGACTGACCACTGCGGTAAAGGGGGGAAAATTAGCAGAGATTGCCCATACAGGAAGACACTGATGGGCGATGGAGCTAGTGAAGGAATGCTCATCAATAGGCCTGTGGGAGATGATATTTTCACTTGAGGGAATATATTCTGATTTTTATCACAGCGGTGAGTGGGAAAAGATGACTTTTAAATACAGATGCTCAGTTTATAGCCAATTTTATTGAAATATATCTGCTCAGTAAATTAATTTGCAGCACATAGCATTTTAGTGGCTGAATATGATTTCTGAGAACATTAGAATTCCCTGGGCCATCTTGTACTTGCTACACACACATACACACACACACACACACACATTTGATGGGGAAAAGAGTTCTCATCACATCTTGGCAATGTACACATAAAAACACTTTTTTGTTAGGACTTCATCAGCCGTCGTGAGAAGGTTTGGCCAGGGTCTGACGGGAAATTCAAGGGCAGGGTCAGCAGGTGTCTCACCTAGGTTGATTTGTCCAATTCTAATTGTTATCAGCAGAATTATGCTGCTCAGAGGCTGATCAGAGGGTATGAACCATTCTCTCATATTTTATGCTGAAAGTTGATGGTGCAAAATTTAAGCTTCCTGAAGCTTGATAACTCATCTGCAATAAATTCCAAAAGGAGAAAATAGTCATTCTGCAATGTTGGTTCATTCCATTTTAGCATTACTTTTTTTACTCTTTCCAAACCATGATTGTGGGAGAAATTGTACATTAAGTGATAGTGGGCAGGGGATTGCCTGGATTCAAAGAAGGAAATCCCTTTGTTGGCTGGAGGTCTGTTCAAAATTGGAAGCAAGGGTGCTGGATTTCCTTCTCCTGGGGACCCAGATAATTCACTGCCCAGTATCTGTTCATTGGAACATTCTTTCTGTTAACCGCCGGACTAAGGGAGGTGGGGAACTTAAAGAGTGGACTGGCGTTTGGAGCCAAAGCTGATATGGAGTCTCCACAGGCAGATGATTCTTTATTGGCAGGCAACTTGCAGATAATGGGCTTTCTAAATTAAGCTGTGCAATTGGTATTTTCACACTTTTTCAAATGTAATTTCAAAATTAAATTAGACTGAATGTATACAGGGATGTGGTGGACAATATTCAACATGGACTCCAGCCAGCGTTCCTCTCGGTCCACATAGAAGGGAGAGGAAACTAATTAACTTTTCTATAGCTCCAAGTTGGGTCTGTGTGTGCCGATCGCCACCTTCCTCCTTGCTTGGACTTCTCCTGCGTTTCTCAAGGGCATAATTGACTGTATCTTTTCGAGTGGGTCCACTCTGGCTGCTCTGTCATCATTTGCAAGAGGCAGGAGGTCAGGGAGGGATAACAGGTGCAGTTAGGGCAAGCAGACAGCTCTCTGCACTCAGGTGAGACTCTGAGTTCTACCAACTGTCCCACTCAAGCTGCATTGTGCTACTTATGGTCGTGCTGTGTTTGCTAAGATTTTGCCTTAGAAAGCTCATCTTTACAGTAAGACAGTGAGTTTCTCCAAAGCCCTGGGCATCGTCTCCTGGGTGACCCTCATGCCACTACTCCTATCATTATTCAGGGCCATCTTAGGGCTTTTAAGTATTTAGCAACATTCCACGTACAGTCTTTGCACTCTGAATTTGCAGCCTGTTGTGCTGGCTTCAGTGGGGGGCACAAAAATGCAAGCATCGTGGATTCAGTCCTCAGGGTACTTACATCCGGGGCTGAGTCCTGAAAGGAGATCAAAAGACCCAGGGAAAGCAGAATGTGCTAAGACCTACAGTGGGCATTCCAGAGGAGCAGAGAACCTTGCTTTCTCTCTCTCTCTCTCTGAAATTTCTTTCCATGATCTGTCAAAGAGATCATACTTTTGGAGATAAAACTCATATGACATAAAATTCACCTTTGTAACCATTTTAAAGTGTACAATTCAGTAGCTTTGAGTACATTCTCACTACGGCGCAACCATCATCACTCTCTAATTCCAGAACATTTCCTCCACTCTAAAATGAAACCTGGTACCCATTAGTGGTCACTCCCCACTCCTCCACCCTCAGGTCCAGGCAACCACTAATCTTTCCATCATAAGGATTTGCCTCTTCTGGACATTTCACATGAACCATACAATACATGGCCTTCCTGACTGGCTACTTGCACCTAGTACAGTTCTTCAAGGCTCATCCATGGTGGCCTGTGTCAGCACTTCACCCCTTTTCATGGCCAAGTAACATTCCACTGCGTGGTTAGACCACATTTGGTGTATCTATTTGCTTGCAGATGAACACTTGGGTTGTGCCCACCTTTTGGCTGTTCTCGATAGCACCGCTATAAGCATTTGTGTCCAAGATTTTGTGTGGACATGTGTTCAAATCTCTTGAACCTACCTGGGTCATATGGTAACTCTCTGTTTAAACTTTTGAGGAAGCACCAGACAGTTTCCCGCAGTGGTTGCCCCATTTTACATTCCCACCAGCAGCATGCGAAGTTTCAATTTCTCAACATCCTTGTCAACACTTGTGGATTTCTGTTTGTTTGTTCTTTTTGTAATAACCATGCCAGTGGGTAAGAGATCCTTTCTAAACAGGGCATGCTCTTTCCTTCCTCTAAATCCCTCGTTCCTGATCCGTGATGAGTTGCTGACTGGTGCGGATTGGCCTGGAGAAGGACCCCTGGGTGGAAAAGGGGCTGGGACAGCGCGACAGGGCTGGGCGCGTGGAGGTGTTGCTGCTTGGTGGCCGATGACTGTCTTGTTTGGGGAGGAAAGCGGTGGGTGCAGAAGACTCCACACCCTTGGGGAGTGGCCGACTGACCTTGAGTGTCCTCACCATGCCCTGGGCCGTGGAGGGGAGGAAGGCACTGCGACCTGGACAGACACGTGACCTGGGCAGGCTCTGACCACCAGCATCTGGATTTCTGTCCCCACAGAGGACCAGAGGCACATACTGGGTGCTCAGGAGGGCCACCCAACTTTGGAAGTTCAGCTTAAGTGGTGGATGAAAGAAGGGCCCTTCCACCCACATTCCAAGGACACCCTCTCCCCTCAGGTGTGTCAGGGGATGCTGCGTGAACAGGGATGTGGGTGTCTAACACCAGTTGGTGAACGGGATTCCAAGCATTTGGCCTTGTGAGATGAAAGGTGTCCCAAAAGCAAGCCTCAGGGTCTCCATCTCAATGCCAGACTAGGGACAGACCCCTGGGGGCAGCAACAAAACAGCATGGAAGTGGAAGGTAGGGGGAAGGGAGGTGCCCAAGGAGCCTGGCCTTCAAGGAATGAGAAGGAAGAGTAGGTTTCCCAGATGCAGACACCGATGAACAGAAGACAGTACATCACCACCCAGGAAGGCAGCCCCAGGGCCATGCCAGGAGCCTGCAGCACAGCCTCCCAGGTCTGGGCAGGAAGGAAAGGTGGGTGCTAACTGGTATGTGCACGTCTCAGCCCACAGATGCCTGGTGGGAGGGGAACTGGAGACATCCATGGAGATCAGAATAATTGCTGAGGAGAGACTATTCTAGCAGGGAACATGGCAGGAGCTGCCCATGGTCAGCGTGACTGAGCAGCAAGTAAAAGGCCTGGCGACAGATGAAGAATTAGGTTCTTGGAGGGGCAGCCTGGTGAGTGGGTTCTCTGGATGGTTAAAGCTGCCAGACAGTCCTTGAGCAACAGCTGCCCCTGTGAGTTCCTTCCTCACTATCCCTGCAGCCCTTAACAAGGTATGTTCTAGAATGTTCTAGAATGATTCCAGGTAAAGTATGGTATGTGGAGACATGGATACACATGCAGTTACCAGCTTTGTTCCCACTGGTTTTTCTGCAGTGAGCAGTCTAGTTCCTTCATCAAGGCCACTTGAGAAGGGCACAGGGACCACTAAGATTAAGTTGAGAGTGAGGGAGCATGGCATGCTCTACCTCCTAATGCATCGACTGGAATTATTTATTTTAAAGATCACACCATCCTCTGCTCCTTTCAGCAAGGCTTCCCATGGCCTATGGCCAAGTGCAACCTGATTTAGACCTAACTCTTCACTTCTCATTTAATCTTAAGACAGTGCCTGGGGAGCAACAGGGGCTCACTCATTTTACAGAGCAGGAGCTGGAATGGCTGCAGGACCCCCCGAGGTCCTCAGGCATCCTCAGCAGCTCTGGTGTCCAGCTCAGAGGGGAGGACACACACTTGTCCGTGTCCAGAGCCACCCAGCAGGCAAGGCTGATGGAGGAAGGGCCCTCTCTCCCAAATCTGAGTTACGAGCTACACGTTGCTGAGCTGGAAGAGCGACTGAGATTTCTGCAGTGTGTGTGCAACGACCGGGGAGGTGCCTGGGCCCTGGCTCCACTAGGTGTGCTGCACTAGTGGGAACCAGCAAAGTGTGTCCCTGCAGAGAACAGCTGCATTCCCTCTCCCTGCTAGCACCATTAGAAGCTAGCGGGGCACACACACACACATGCACGCACGCATGCACACACCGTGCTGCACTTCCGCCTTCCAGCACCTTCCAAAACTGGGTTCATTCCGAACACTGACTCCACCTGCCCATTGACAAAGTCGACGCTAATCTTTTTGTTCCCAGATAGAAGTGTGTCTGGTATAATTTAGATTGGTTATGGTTACATTTGCTTTCCTCAACTGGATGGTAGCTCTAAGGGATTAGGGCCCCAGTTGTGTTCACTTTTAGCTCCTGTCTGGCATCTAGCTGGTTTTCCCATACACACTAGGTAATTTATAGTGTGTGCATAATTGTGTTAAGTGATGCCTCACCTAGTTCCCACCCACTGTCCCAGGGCATCTCAACCCTTGGGGAGGACTGAATTGGGGATGGAAAAGACAGTGGTTTCAGGGTATCAGGCCGGGGCCAGCAGCTTTTTTGATCTCCAATCCCTGTCTCTGAATCGCACAACTATTCTTAGAGTTCCTGCTTCACACTTGATTTTTCTTCTTTTATTAACATATCAGAATGCTCTAGTGCAATTCTACTGCTGGCTCATATCGAGTGGTGAAAGGTTCTTAAACAGTCATTCTGTTACATATTAAACACAGCACTTATCCTTTTTAAAAAATGGGTAGGGGCTTTGAGCATTAATTTCTTGCTCTAGGCTAAAGTTGTATTTTTGGGGAAATATTGGTGGAATAAAGGATGTTTAATCTGCATGCATTTGCCTTAAAAAAGTAAAAATCACACTCAACACTTGACAGCTCATTCGTTACACTTCCCCCCACTCCCTGTTTATTAGGCTCTTTGCTTTGCATTGCCTTTCTCCTTTTCTGCAAAGTCCACCGGGAATGAGGGGCCCCAGAATCCTAACAATCCTGGGATATTGGAATGAGGAAAATGGACTGGGAGCCAGCAGGCCCAGGCAGCCATTCTCCATCTGTTGCTTCTGACCATGGGATCTCGACTCATTTTGTAATTTCTCCCCAGACTTCTGTTTATCATCTACAAATTGGGCAGTGTGCTGGTCCCAATGCCAAAGTTATCGTGACGTTGACAAGAGACCATGTTTATAAAAGTACCTGCTGCAGGGCAATACATGTCTTGAGCTGCTGCTGTTGTCAATATCATTATTTTTAACCTTCGTTCGAAGGCATTCTTGCAGAGGTAAGAGGGCAGCCTGATGGAAGGTTCAGCATGCACGGTGGGAGAAGTAGGTCTCCGGCCCTCCTGGAAAAAGGCTTCGGGCTCATTAAATGAGCTGTGCACAGCGCGTGGAGCTGGCGGTCCCCTGGCCACCGCCCCAGTTCAGCAGACAGGCTGTTTATGAAGGGAGCGGTGGTGATGTGGATTCACTGCATTAATAACAATAAATCTGAGTAATGTCCCGTGCACGGCCTCCTTCCAAAGCCCAGTGCAATCTGAGTCTGCACATTAGTGGTGCCCAGCTGGCGTGCTCAGGCGTTGGAGCTGCCCCCCAGCAAACCTCTTCCCCCTCAGTGGGAAAACTGTGCCCTCTTTGGACACATCTAGTGGCGTGGTCAGCTTAGACCAGAAGTGAAAGAGTCAAGCTTTTCTGGATGACATTTAAATGTAAGCTTATAAGAACTCATTATGGAAATGGGAAGAAGAGGGAGGGAGGGAGGGAATGGGAACTTACTCCTTACAAAAAGACGGGCCGCCTTTTCATTTTACTTCCAACCGCATTTCTATCAGATCCAAAAGGCACAGGAACTGATTTGTGTTTTGAATCAAAACAGTAAATGCTTTATGGGGACGCTTGCTTGCTTATTCATTAGATTTACATTTACATGAAGAACATTTCTCTCAAAAAGCAAAGCTGTTGCCCATTTAAAAATGTTTAAAAAGTACGTGCAGCAAGTTTAGCTGTCAGAAGTAAGAGCAGATCATGTTGTCGTCTTCTTGTAAGAGAGGAGCTGACCCAGTGCTACTTTCAGTGAGCAGGTCCGGCAGGGAAACCCAGATCCACAGCCAGGCCCTGCGAGGCGGGTCGGACGTAGGAAGAGCATCTTGCAGACTCTGAGACGCCTTTGGACTCGGTGCAGGGGGTATGGGGGGGGGTTCATGTGGAGCGAACAGTCAGGCTCCTGAAACACCAGAAGGATGAGCAAAACAGGACACACTGTCCAACCATGAGGCATGGACCAAGCACAATAACCCGTTCACAACCCCTGGTTTGAATGCGTATTCAGCCACTTGCAGTAGCTTACTTACAAACCTTAATTTACATGTTTACCAGCCAATCCAAGAATGTACAGACAACCAATCACAACAGCCTACTCACACTACTTAATTTGAATGATAACTCACCAATCACAATGTGCCAACATCCCAGACCCCACCTCCCCTTGTTTAATCTGTTAAAAACCCTTGCACCAAACAATGTGTGCACATCTGTCTCTTGTGCACACCTGTTCTCACCCTTTGAGCATGTTCTTTCTTCCTCTTCAATAAACATTTCTCACTTGCTTATACCCACTTGTCTTATCCTTGAATTCTTTCTTGCGACGAGACGGTGAGCCTGGAATGGAGCTCCGGTAACAGCTGTAGTTGGCAAATGTAAAATCCCAAAGCAAAGAAAAGACAGACAAGCCAAAAAAAAAAAAAGACCCAAAAGAACTCATCCTCATCCTCAGGCTTTATCAGAGAGCCTGGGGCCTGCTCGCCAGCCAGCGCCACCTTTTACCACCAAGGTGTGCAGGTGAGGGCCCATCTCGGAAACAGCCTCCCACACACCATGCTTCTTAGGATGGGGGCAGCCCAAGATTTTTTTTTCTCCCTTCCTTCCTGTGTGCTGGTCACCATACTAAGTACTTTTCCTGTATTTTTTCCTTAACCATCTCCCTCATCCTTTGCAGAAGCTTCTATTTTAATCTCTGTGTTCTAGTTTGCTAATGCTGCTTTTTTGCAAAACACCAGAAATGGATTGGCTTTTATAAAAGGGGGTTTATTTGGTTACAAAGTTACAGTCTTAAGGCCACGAAATGTCCAAGGTAACACATCAGCAATTGGGTACCTTCACTGGAGGATGGCCAATGGTGTCCGGAAAACCTCTGTTAGCTGGAAAAGCCCGTGGCTGGCGTCTGCTCCAGAGTTCTGGTTTCAAAATGGCTTTCTCCCAGGACATTCCTCTCTAGGCTGCACTTCCTCAAAAATGTCACTCTTAATTGCCCTTGGGGTGTTTTTCCTCTCTTGGCTTCTCTGGAGCAAAAGTCTGCTTTCAACGGCCATCTTCAAACTGTCTCTAAGCTGCAGCTCCTCTCTCAGCTCCTATACATTCTTCAAAGTGTCCCTTTTGGCTGTAGCAAGCTCACTCCTTCTGTCTGAGCTTATATAGTGCTCCAGTAAACTAATCAAGGTCCATGCTGAATGGATGGGGCCACGCCTCCATGGAAATTATCCAATGAAAGATCTCACCCACAGTTGAGTGGTCACATCTCCACAGAAACATCCAATAAAAATCTCCAACTCAATCAACACCAATATGTTTCCTGCCCACACAAGACTGCATCAAAGATAATGGCATTTTGGGGGACATAATGCATCCAAACCAGCACACTCTGTTTTATTGTTGAGGAGGTTAAGTGACTGTCCAAGGCCTCATGGTGGGTAAACAAGTAGAGTTAGAACTCAGTCCAGAACATGTGACTCCCAAGTTCGAGTTCATAATCACCCCAACTAAGAAGACGTAATATCCACTGATTTTCTGTTGATGTCCTTGGGAAACTGCCCTGTTTATAATAAGCAAATTCTTTGAGTCAAAAACTAGAGTACAGGTTACCAGGGGCCAGGGTGGGGGTCAGGAAAAGGGAGTATAATAGTTGTATTATGTCCCCCAAAAAAAGCCATGTTCTTTAATGCAATCTTGTGGGGGCTGACATATTAGTATTGATTAGGTTGGAATTTTTGGATTAGGCCGTTTCCATGGATATGTGACCCACCCAATTGTGGGTAATACCTTTGATTAGATTATTTCCTTGGAGATATGGCCCCACCCATTCAGCGTGAGTCTTGATTAGTTCACTGGAGACATCTAAGAGCTCACAAACAGAAGGACCTCAGAGAAGCTTCAGCTGAGGGACACATTTTGAAAATGGCTGTTGAAAGCTGATGCTGACATTTTGGAGGATGCCATTTTGAAACACAACCTGGGAGCAAGCAGATGCCAGACATGTGCCTTCCCAGCTAACAGAAGTTTTCCAGATGCCAATGTTATTTCTCCAGTGAAGGTGCCCTATTGATGCCTTACCTTGGACACTTTATGGCCTTAAGACTGTAACTGTGTAACCAAATAAACCCCCTTTATAAAAGCCAGTCCATTTCTGGTGTTTTGCAAAATGGCAGCATTGGCAAACCGGAACAGGGAGTTAATGCTTAAATTGTTTGGGGTGATGGAAAGTTTTGGTCATGGCTGGTGGCAATGGCAGCATGACATTGTGAATGTAACTAACAGCACTGAGTTATGTATTTGAATGTGGTTAAAAGGGGAAGCTTTAGGGTATATATATGTTACCAGAATGAAAATTTTTAAAAAACAAAACAACGTAGTACTGTACAACACAACAGGGAGCCCTAATGTAAACCATGGGCTATAGTTAGCAGTTATAATAATTATAATAATTTTCTTTCATCGTTTGTAACAAAGATAGCACACTAATGCAAGTTGTAATAGTGTAGGGTAATAGGGGAATGCTGTATTTTCTACATAATTTTTTGTAAGCCTACAACTTCTCTAATAAGAAATAAATTAAATGAGGAAAAAAAAACTAGGATGTCATCCAAGTTTGCAGGGCCCTTTCGTGCCCCTCACCTGCAATGTGCCCTCCAATTTCAGATCACCCCTCACCCTGCACTCCCATCCTCCCATCCCCCCATATAAAGTTGTCATCATTGCTTTAATCAGGTCTATCCTTAGAAAAGTGGGTTTTACTGTGCTTGCATTGAGGGCAGGAAGTAGGGGTTGGGTTTAGCGTCTCTGAGGGAGGACAAGGCAATCTTCTGCAGGGCTGAGTTTCTATGATGGGTGACAAATGACCCTGAGATGCAGTGAGAGGCACCCCCAACCCCCAGGCTCCAGGACAGAGCCTATCCGTGACCTTCCCTTCCCTCTGCTGATTGCCAAGTGCTGAGTTTCTCCCTCCTAGGTATCTTTCACTCTTTCCGCTGCCACCTCGCCAGGTCAAGACACCTCCATCTCCTTGAGGCTCTGCAGTGTCCTCCCAATGACTCTTCCCCTCTCTAGAGTTGCTCCTTTCCAGTCCACTCTCAAACACCAGCCCCAGCTCTCTCCTGACACAGAAGCCAGACCATGTCCTTACTCCTAGTCACAGGTTTCAGCTCCCTGCTCATCCGTGCTGTCTCACCTCTCCTTGTGCTGGCTGAGTGCACAGCTCAGCAGCCCTTCTGAATCAGGCTCAGTGTCCCAAGATGGCACATGCTCTTGCACTTTGGCTTTGGCCTTTGATGATGCTTCCTCAGCTACCAACTTACCTGTGAGGATGCAACCTCGATGTTGCCTCTTTCCATTACAAACACATCCAGTGTAGGTGCTATCTGTGCATGCCGGGCACCCTCCAGGCCCAACCTCGTGGCTGGGACACGCTGGAGTGTACCTGCTCCTCCCATCTCTCCCTCTTTGGCTCCACTGCCCTCTGTGAGGACAGGGACACTGAGCCCACCTTGCTGACATTGTGCCCCAGGGCCTGGCACTGGGCTGGGGACATAGCAGGTGCTTGCTCTATGTTTGATGACCTAATGAACCAAAAACACTTGGTGAAAACTCATATACTGGGGGGCAGGGGCATGGAACCCTAGTATTTTAGAGCATGAAAAGGGACCAGAATGATCAGATGGTCCAAGCCATGGTTTTAAAAATGAAGAGACTGAGGCCCAGTGAGTCTGGGTTTGCCCTGCACTGAACTGTCAACAGCAGGGTTGGAGTGAGTCTCGAGTGCCCCTTGTCCTTGGCTAGTGTTCACAGATGACTGACAGGTGAGCACTGGCCAGGGGCGTTGGTGGTTGGGCCGGTGGCCACGGTGACGGTGCGTGCCCTGGGTGCTGGCCACTGCGGTATGTGCTTTGCATGCACAAGATGGAACGTCATCATTCCTGCTTCCCAGACAGGAAAAACAAGGCACAGAGAAGTTAAGTAGCTCCCCGGGCCAGGCAGCCGGGGCATGTCTGAGCCAAGACTCCCCCCAAAGGAGGGCCTGGGCTCCTCTGTCTCAGTGATTCACCAGGAAGGGGTAGGCAGGTTGCTGCTGTGAAGGAAGGCCCCCTCGGTGCCTGGAACCCAACAACGGAGTCCCTTCCTGCACCTGGTAATGACAGCACAGGTGTGATTTGGAGGAGTATGTTGGACGTTTTCTTTTTTATTCTAATTTAGAACATGAATTGGGGTTGATGGGGTGGTGGTGAGAAGGGGAATGGGTCAAATGAGTAGAAATGCTCACTGCTTGGGAAAAAGCATGGGCTGTAGACAAAACAAGAGAGAGAAAGAGAAGAGAAAGGAAGATGCCCAAGTCTAGGCACCATGAAAGGAAGAAGGCAGAGGTTTCTCCTTGTCAGAGGGGGAAGCACGCGAGGTGGGCAAGGCTCGGGGCATGGCCATGCTGGTGGGTGATGCTTCAGACGGACCTCAGTGTGGAGCAGGGTGAGGGGAGGGACAGGAAGGATTGACCCCAGTTGCTCTCAGGTTCTCGAAAGTGCCCAGCGGTCATTGGGGAGCTTGTGAAGTGCAGGCTCCATCCAGGGGCTTGAGGTGGGAGATTCTGCTTCGGCTTCACCGGGAGCTCATCTGAGGTCATGGGGAATAAATATGGGTGGGGCGGCAGGTCCTTATGGTTCCCAGTCAGGAGTGTGGGGCTCATTTTGGGGGGTGAGGGGGCATTTGGAGGTGAAGAGAAGAAGCCGCCGGGAGGGGGATGATGAAGACACTGGGATAAAATCCATGGGAAAGCAATTAGGAATGATGTAGCCTCTTGGTAAACTGGTGATGATTCCTCCTTTCAAAGCAATCTCTCCTAAAATTAAGGCTTAAGAGAAAGAGAGGGCATGAGAGACGGATGGAATACAAATGGGAATGTCGAGTTGTCGAGGGGAACTTTGTGATTCTGGTGTGTGAGAGGCCTGGCGCGCCCGGGATTTGGCTGGGAAGTGGCTGTAGATTACATTAGCAGAGTATTTATGATTCTGTCCCATTTCTCTCCCTTTCATACTAAATGCTCCACATTTAACTCTACCTCCTGCTCTGAGAAGGACTTTTATTACCTCCAAGCAGGTAATGCATAACAATCCAGTTCTTTAATATTAGCTGATCAGTGGTGCAGGCAACAAGCCAGCCGGTTACCAGACGTCTTTCAGCAAATGTTTGACATGGATGCAATTGCCTAGATATGGTCCGGCCATGGCCAGACTTAAGTATCCAATTCCAGCAACGATGAGCCCAGGGAGAAAGGGGGCTTGTGTGGAGGGGGCATCTGTAGGGGAACAGACCAAAGCCGCCCAACCCCTGGTGTTAGGGTTGAACTGTGTTCCCCCAAAGGATTCTTTGAAGTCCTAATCCCTGGCCTTATTTGGAAATAGGGTTGCTGTGGATGGAATGAATTAAGATGAGGCACTACCAGATCAGGGCTGGCCTCTCGTCCCGTGGGACCGCAGAGGAGGTGGCCATGTCTGGGTGGAGGCAGAGCTGCATCCTCGAGCCCAGGAGCACAAAGGGTGGCTGGCAAACAGCAGAAGCTGGCAGGGGCAGGGAAGGGCTCCTCCCTGGAGGTCTCCAGAACCGTGAGGGGACACACCTGTGATGTTCTAAGTCACCTGGTTTGTGCTGCTTTGTTAGGATGGCTGCAGGAAACGAGGACACTGGGGGTGCCATGCTCTGCCCTGCAGGCCAGAGCAGAGGGCTGGGGGCTGCCCCTGGGGACCCATGCCAGGTAGGAGGAACCCATGGGTGGGGGCCCCAGCGTCTCTGGCCAGTCCCTGTTCTCTTTAAACGGACCTGGGAGAACCGTGCCCCAGCCCCACCCAGCAGGGGCAGCACAGATAGCTCCCCAGTGTTCCCAGGGGAGACTAGAAAGGTGCTGGGGGTGGCTGAGAGGGCCTTGCGTCAGACTCCCTCTCCTAGGGGTGCCGGGAAGTCACCATCCACCCTTCCTGCCTTCAGAAGGAAATGCCCTCTCTGTGGCAAGAACTCCTGGGAAAGTCTGTTAGACCCCAGTGCTTCAGTGTGGATGATTTTATAAAACCAGAAAGAGGGCAGCAAGTAGAAAAGGACCTTTGCTCACACTTCCAAGGGTCAGTTGATCATTGATAGCTATAAATTAGACCCCAATAACTGTATTCTCACGCTCTCACCATCAGCACCAGTTCTTGCTTCCCAAATATCCACAGTGTGCTCAGGACATGTAATTGGGGCATCCCTGAGTCACAGTTGGTCTAACTGGGAGTTGGCCTGGCCTAGGTGCAAACTGACATGTGTCTGACTCCAAAGCCATGTTCTTATCAACTCCAGCAAGGACATGGCCCTGAGGGGTCCATTACTGTGTCCATTTGCTTCAGGAGCCCACGCTCCTATGTGCTGGTATTTGGGGTGGCACTGCTGCCTCTAGGATATGCTCTACCAGTCCCTGCCCCAAAGCAGTCCCTGGATCTTACCATCTCATCCATCAGCATCCTGTAAGAAGGACCCCATTTATTTACCAGACGAGTATAATGTGATCACCCATGCTGCTAAGTCGAGGAGCAGGCCCTGGGGACATAAAGATGAAGGAGATACAGAGCACACTCCTGAGGAGTTTACAGTCCAGTTGGGACATCTGGTCATCCAGGGCTTCTGCCTTAGATTTACCTGCCACCTTATGAAGCAAAGGGGGACCCCAAGGGAAGGGGACAGAGTGAGTGTGCAACCAGCCGTGAAGCCCCTTAAGAGCAATCTCACATTCCACCCTTTTCTTCCCCTTCAAAGCTCTCATTCCCATAAAGAGGAGTGATGACTAATATCTAATGCGTCCAAGATAAAGTGGCCACCACTACCTACTGAATATCTATTATGGGCTGATGCCAAGCAAATAAATATCCAATTAATCTCATTGAATTCTCCCAACAATCCCATGACAGATGATGTTCTGAGAGAAGTTACTCTTGATAAATTAAATTCTAGAGACGAAAGAAACTTTGCTAGATGAGCAGATATGACTAGTCCTTTCTGTTCTAGAGGGAAGTACACATCATGGCTCGGCCATTGGCAGACATATATTGGTGGGAATTATGTTCCCCACCGACAGAAGAGGAAACAGAGGTCCCAAGTGGTTAAATGGCATACCCAACATCCCTAAGCATGAGACAGAGGCAGACATAATCTCCTTTCCACCAAGCCCTACAGTGATTCGCCCAAGATCTCCAAGGTGGAATGTGGCTGAGCAGGGATGTCTCCTGGATGTTTGAGTTCTTGGTCTACCTCAGTTCTATTGCTCCACACCATAAGCAGCTGCCCCCTCAGACACTCTCATGGCTAGTCCTAGCTGAGGGGCAATCCCTTCCCAAGGGAGAGCCAGGCACTGTATGTCCCAAGCAGATTTCTGTTCTGAAATCCCTTTCCCAGCCCGTGGCAGCCCAGTCGCCCCTGTGTGCCATGTCCTCATTCCTCTGGCATTGGAAAGAAGGGACGAATGAGCTTTAATTTATGGCTGGACCCATTTCAGCAACACGTTTCCAAGTCAGATGCTTAATTTACTTCATTTATGCTAAATTCCATGTCTCTATCTCAGAGCCTAATGGCCTTCAGCTTGGGCAATCGGCACATCCAAATGAACTATTTGGAAGGCAGCTTCCATCTGACCAAGTGCAGCCAAAACACCCAGCAAGTGGGAAATGCAAACATATGGCAGAGGGAGAACAGGAGATTTACAGCCACAGTGTGAGCTGTGTAACAAATGGGCACTTGCAGGGAGACAAAAGTCTTTCTTTCTTTGCTCCTGGTGGATGGTCTTTGGGGCCGAGAAATAACCATTCCTGGGGATTTTGGTTCAAGTTAACTCCTAAATAAAACCACAATACTTGTGCAAGTTTAACTATAGCATTTCTTTTCATATAGACAAGATTTTATTCAGAACTGTAGCACTGGCAGTATCCATGACAAAAGTTACAAACCTGCACACAGTTTTGTTTGAAGGAAAACCTGATTCCATCACAAATACACTGGGAGAAAGAAGAGGGTAGAATAAACGAGCTGAGATGTGCCCTGCACTGTAGGCCTGATGCCTACGTGCAGGGAGGGTTCTCCTGGTTGTTCTCATCCATGGGGGCCCTGATAAGTTGATGGAGGAGTAGGGCTGCGGAATGAGCTGGAGAAGATGCCCCAGGGAGGGTGCCTCCTTCAGACCCTCCTGCCTGTTCACGGCTTCCTTTCTGCAGCCAGAACACTGAGCACCAAGGCCAGGGCTTGGGCTGTCGGAAGGCTGGTGGGAAGAGCCACGGGACTCAACCCAGGGAACATACTGAGGTGACTATGGGGGTCTCATGAAAGACTCCCCTCGACTGCCCTCCTCAGGCACAGGAGTTCAAATGTGACCAAACTTCACAGACACTTTGAGGTCACTTGGCCCACGTAGGAAGACAGATGAGGGCACTTACCTGACGATTCTAAAACTAGAAACAAGGGAGACAGTTGCTCTTGTTCAGTTGCTGCACACAATATCCATGACATGCAAGGAATGAAGTAAGATGGCTGCCTTTCATCTACTATGTTCCTCTGTAGCATAATTATTCATCCAGTTTGTACAGGTACAGGATTATTCTGACTCAACCATTACCATCGTCAAGAGCAGAGTCTTAGCCGTAGTCTCAGACCAGCGGTGCTCCTGTACTTCACTGGGTTGGGGAATCTCATGCTTTAAGGGACTTAGGTTTTGGCAGCACATCAATTACTTCTGATTGTTATGAACTATTGATTTATAAATTCCCAGAGGGAAAAAAGCATCTCTGTCCTTGATGTCTTCAATACTGAACTTGTCAAAGTTGTAACTAATTAGGAAATTGGGGGAAATTTTCATGGACTCATTGGCTGACACTAAAGGGTATCCATGGCTCAGAGCTTCACTTGATTTACAAGTCATGATTCTTTATATCCAATGCCAAAACAGCAATCAATGTAGTGTATTAAGTGAAAGAACTCTCTTGTTCCAGTTCTTTCCTCACTTTTTCACTTGCCAATCAATTTTGGTAGAGAAAACTCTTAATTGCCATGAGTGTCCCATGAAAGGGTGGATTTCTTGCACTTGCCTAAGACCCTTGGGAAGAGAGAATCACACTTTCATGGGCTCACCGACCAACTGTAGAACTGTGAACTTACATGTGTCTGTGGAGGACTTTCTGTATAGAAGCCTTCAAGAAGTTTCACTGCAGAGCTTGATCTCAGAACAAGGAGTCTCTACTGGAATCATGAAAGGAGGTGGGTCAGAGTTGAGAACCAAGTAGGACCCAATCACTGCAGGGCAGACTGACAGACTGTTCTGTTAAAATGGGACAGGATGAGATGGGATGGGATGGGATGGTAATATTGCAAGGCTGATAAGATGGTGCTCACAGAACAAAAATGAATCCTGGCCAAACAGACCACGCCAACCTATCCAGCTCCCCTGCCCCACCCTGTCAACATACACCAAATGTCACACTTGGTCAGAAAAAAACTCATGAAATGTGGTCTCTAGGAGCCATTTACAATTATAATCTTGAACTATATGAACTTTTCAAAAATGCTAGGTGCTTAGAATAGATTAAACAAGACACAGATCATTTCATATTAAAGCACAACCCCCTGTCCTCCCAACCTTCCACAGCATACTAAGCAAGCATCAGCTGTCCAGTTCTGACAAAACTACTGAGGTTCAGGGACTGGGCAACATCAAGAATTGAGCTCAAATCTCCCAGCTCTATCCTGGTGTCCAGTTTCCCAAGTCAGGCCATTTTGCAAAGATAAAGCAATGGCAAAGGTATTCTAGAGATCTGAAACTTATAAAGTGGCCAGGAGTTCCTTGCTTTGCTCTGCAAAATTTGACTGTGCTGCCAATCCAGAGAGAGCCAAAATGAAGATGGTTATTGCTAGCCGGCACAGAGACTGGGTGCCAATCCCTACCAAGGCTCCCCATCATGAAACAGCTCGCAGCTTATCCTTCATGGGTGACAGGGCCAGGGGGGTCATCTCAGACATCATAGGCATAAGTCTGTAACAATTTAGCAACGTTTCCAACATCTATGGGAAATGGTCTCATGCAGGTTCACTTTGAACAATGAAAAGTCACAAGGTCAAAATTATGGGCAACAAAGTGGGTGAGTCAACAAGGATTCAGATGTCAACCAATGTCGTAAGAACGTCTTAAGCAGTGTGTGATTGTGTACACGTACGTGTGTGCTGTGTATGTGTGTGTGCATCGTGTGACCTCACCAAACAAAGGATGAGCACCTGTAGTGATTCTGATGAGGTATTGCAGATGGAGAATTGGTAAGTTCCATACTTTGAGGTCTGCCCCTTGATGATTTGGAAGTAATACTCTCATTAGGGACCTGCTAAGCTGAGATTGGTCTCCCCGAGCTCATCTGTAGCTATGAGCATGTGATACAGCTAAAGTTTGAAATAAAGCAGGTTGCTATGGAGCTCTTGGCCCACGGTATCAACCAGGTGGCTCTCGCCATAAGTCTTCTGCTCAGCTAGTGATGAGAGATTGTAATCTAGGCTTG
>PVKY010000558.1:0-45606 GCA_004027775.1 Bradypus variegatus
GGGGGGGGAGGAGATGCTGAGAGAGGTGGGCCGGGTGGAGGAGGAGGGGCTGGAGGAGTTGCAGGTGGTGATGGTAGCTTTGCCTCCTCCTTTTCCTTGGTTAGCACCATCTCTTCCTCAGCTACAACTTTTTCTTCTTTCTCTCCCCGCTCCTCCTTGGCCTTCTCTTCTTCTTTCTCCTCCTCCTTTTCCTCCTCCCCCAGCTTCTGCTCCTGCTTCTTCCAACAACAAGGACCCCCTCCCTGTCCAGAGCCAACTTTTCCTTGAGGGGCATCCTGCCAGCTTTCCCCAGTTTGACCTTGACCCTGACTCAATTCAGGTCCCAAGGACAATTGTCCCATCTTCGCTTTCTTGGCTTTTGAAACAAACTTGATCACCAGAGGGAGCCCTCCTCGGCCTCGGCCCCGGCCTCCACGGCCTCCACGCCCAGACTGTCCTCCACGCTTGGGGGTCCCAGGTCCTGGGCCTGGCCCCTCCTTGCACTTCCAGCTGCCAGTTCGGTGTTTTACTGGAACCACAGGAGGTGGGGGCTCAAGTTTGGGGATTGTCACAGCTGCTTCTGCCACCACTACTGCTGGTGGCTTCTTCCTGCAAGGGCCTGCTGGCCGTCCTGGGGGCCGTCCCCGAGATCGACGGGGGGTGGAGGGCTCACATGCCCGGTTCCGGGGGGCTGGGGGTTCCTGGGCCCGCCGGAGAAGTTCAGTCAGTGCCTGCACCATCCGTTCTGTGCCCTCCTCACCCCGTTTCCGGGCAGGGGTCTTTGGGGGTGTAGGAGCCACATCTGCTAGGCGAGGAGGCGGAAGGGGGGTCATCTTATGCTTGCGGCCCCGACCTCGGGGGGCTCGACCTAAAAGGAGAATAGGTGTGGGGAGATGGGTCAACCTGGCCCTGAAGACTGAGGAAGGCGCTCCAGGGATTGGGGTGGGGTAGGGCAGGGACTAAATCTTACTTGTCTATTTCCCCCACAGCCCAGCCTAGTTTGGGCTTTGAACAAAGAACACACTCAGTAACTGATGGAGACTCTCGGTGTTCAGGGAAGAGCTGGCATGAGGAGCGAGAATAACATTTCTATAAAGCTACAGAGGTCGAGTTTCCCATCACTCACCTCGCTGGGATCGGAGCGCAGAGCGCAGGGAACTGGGGGCCACATCTTCATCTGAATGAAAACCCTGAAACTCCTGATTTAGGGGACCAGGGGTGGAGGGGAGAAACAGCAGTCAGTACCAAAGCCCTCGTTCCACCTGGGACTCAGATATCAAGGAATATCCCCAGCTTCCCCTTTAACATACCCCTGCCTACTTATAAAAGAATTAAGTCTAAAAGAGAGTAGAAAACAAGCTCCCTCTCTAGGGACAGAACCACAGGGCATTTTGATCCCCACCCCAGCACAGCCGTCAGTCAGTGGCCCACTGGCTCAGAAGGGGAACAAAACATGGTCCCTCAGGTTAGGCAGTAGACACTACACCCAACAGTTCCCTCACACTCCAACTCAGAGAAAAATGGGATCCACCTTTTACACCCTCGTGGGTCATAGTTTCTTCATGAGTGAAAAACGGAATAGGGGTACCCAAGGATGAGTAGGGAGGGCCCCCAAGTGGTTACTAACCACTGGTCCTAAGTAATACAACCCGCATCTTGCTGCCTTCTCTGAGAGCTTGAGGAATAAGTACTGAGCCGAACTCAGACCTGCCAGAAAGCCAAGTCTCACCCTTCACTCCATTCCACAGTAGTTAGTGCCCTTTCAAGCCAGACCCCAGGAGGAAGCCCTCCACCACTCTACCCTCTCTCCACCTTAAGTCAGAAAGGAAATTGGGGCGCTGGTGAAACCAGGGATGTGTCACAGGTTACAGGGTCCGGGGGGAAGCCTACAGCCCAGACAGCCCTGGCCTCGGTCCACCAAAGCCACGCTGCTCCTGTCAACCACCACGGAGACGGCATGTAGTCCCCACTGCCTCCTTGCTCAAACCTCTACTGTCCTAGCTTTGCTGGTTACCAAGAAGAATCAGCCCAGGATCCGTCACCAGGACCCGCCTCGGGCCCAAGTGGCCGGCTGCAACCGGGGCTTTCAGAAGCCCCTTCCGCCGAAAGCTCCGTGCAGCCTATTTCAATACTCTCACGACTCTTTCCAGGGCCCCTTCTCCCGGTGGGGCCCTGAGGACCCCATTTTCCCACGCCACCCCTGGAGCCACGCAGACCCTGAAGCCCCTTGCCTCCGCCCCGCTCGGCGCTGGGGACGCCTCCGACCGCCTCACCTCATCGTCGGATTCCTCGTCACTGCTGTCCTCCTCTGGCATGCAGCCCCGGCTCGGGCCCCAGCCCCGGCCCCGGCCCCTGCCCCGGCCCCGCTGGACGCGCGGGCCGGCCCACAGGCGGCGAAGCCGGCGCAGGCCCCGGCGGAGTCCCAGCAAACGGAGCAGGGCCGTGTCCTCCCCGGGCTCGGCTCCGCCCGGCCCCACCGCGCCGCCGCCGCGCCGCAGAGCTACCCGCACTCTCTCGGCCCCGTTGCCCCGTCCGCCGCGGCCCCCGCCCCCGCCGGAGCCCCGCGGCCGGCCCGGAAAGCGGCCCCGCGCGGAGCCAGGCCCGGGGCAACTGCCGCCGCCCGCCGCCGCCGCCATCTTGGCACCGTGAGAGGGGCCGGGGAGGCGGGGGGAGGGGCGGCCCGTGCGCAGGGCCGGGGGGAGGGGAAGGAGAGGAGGGGCGGGGCGGCTCTGGATCACGACAACAACCAGCGACGCCGCAGGGCTGGCGGGAGCCGAGGGCTGGGCTGGCCACGCGCGGGGCACCACGGGAGCGGGAGTCCGCGGTCCGTTGGTCGTCCCCCTCAACCCGCACCTGAGGAGCACAGACCCCGTGTCGCCTTCGGAGAGGTGCGAAGCGCAGGGACCCCCGGGAAATGTAGTCCAGGAGCCTTGCTTCTTCCGCCGGGAGCTAGGACCGCGAGAGCTGGAACTATGGCGTCCCAAGCAAGGTCCTAAAAGCAATCTTGGGCCTGCTGGGAGGTGTGGTCCCACCCCAGACGCCTTCCCTTGCCCTTGTCCCGACAAGCAGCCCGCGCGGACTACCATTCCCAAGGTACAGCAGGCTTCGGACCTGGGGACCGCCGGATACACTGGGAAATGGAGTTCGCGACTGCGGAAGGCGTGGGCTTCGGAAGGGGCGGGGGCAAAGGGTTGTCTCAGTTTCAGGCGTGACCCGGAGGCCCGTCGGCACCGCGCAGAGGGAGGAGGCGGGGAGAGGCTAGGGGAGAGAGGGCGGCTGGCCGAAAGCAAGGCGGGTCCCCGTTCCGCTGGAGCCCCGGGCCGGGCGCGCCCAGACTCGGCGCGCGGGGCCCGTGGCTTGCTTGTTGTGAATGGGTCGAGTGACTTGGGGGTCTCAACCCGCTCAGAGCCTGCTGGCGATGTCTGCCAGGACACCGAAGCCTCGAGGCCCGCATGGCCACCAGGGGACGCTAAAGGACAAGGTTCAAGGTTTGGGGACCCCGACGCAAAAACTAGTCTGGACTCGGCTTTCTTGTCGTTAGTGGAGAACACAGGAAACTCTTTATTATGATGATGTAGTCATCAGGGCCCGTACAGTTGATCTTCACTCGTGCAAACTTCACTGCCCTCACCCCACTCAGGCTTGCTGGCGCGGTTGTTAGTGAGAAGGCTGTCGGCACCTTTGCTGCCGCGCATCTGGAGCTGAATTTGCTAGTTCCCGGGTCAGGAGGCGGGCGCGACCGCTGGCCCGCCTTTCATTCTTTCATTAGACTCTTGGCTAAGGCTAAAAGGCTCCTGACACCCCTTCAGGTGGTGGAGGAAGGGGGACTATAGGGAGAAGTCGAGGCCTGGGACGGCCTAGAGGAGGAGGAGTAGAGGAAGGTGGAGCGAATGGTCCATCCCGGCGGGAGCTGGCTGGGCGAGTGGCCGCGCATGTGTGCCTGCATCGAGGCCAGGCTGGGACAGCCAGCCCGGCACAGAGGGCAGCGGTAGGGCGTGGCCCCGTGTGTACGCAGGTGCTTGGTCATGGCAGAGAAGTCCCGGGAGCGCTGGGGACAGAGGCCACAGGAGAAGGGCTTCTCGCCTAGGGCAGACAGAGGGGGAGGCCAGTGACGCAGGGAAGAGGGCAAAAGCCAGGTGAGCTAGGGGTACATCAGGCGACGGGGCCAGCAGGTGCGCATGAGCCAGGCACGCAGAGAGGGATGCAGGAGCGCACAGACGAGTTGGGAAGAAAGCAGGCAACTCGCACTGGGCAGGAGCCCGTACCTGTGTGGACTCGGTAGTGCGTCTCCATCTGATGCTTGAGTGAAAACCTCTTTCCACAGACAGAGCAAGAATAGGGCCTTTCCCGAACAGGAGGGGTTGAGGGAGGATGTTGGCAAGATGGGTGGCCTGCACTCCTGTCATGACCCATGCAGGTTTCAAGAGCACCTGTGGGGATAAAGGAATCAAAGGAGGGCAGGGCTGGGCATCCCAGAACTGGGTCACTGGAACACCCAGGCAAGACATCAGGGGCTACGGTGGGGTTGAGGCAAAAGCACCTTTACCCTACTCACCAGTGTCCCCCGGATCAGACGCTTCGATCTCCCCAGGACTGAGCTGTGTGGGGCCCTGGGGTAGGGAACCTAGAGGGAGCAGAGTGAGGTAGGGTCCCTACTCAGGCTGAACTCCGGGAGCCCCTACCCCAGAGAAGAGATCATATTATAGGGCATGTTCAGGGTAGCAAGGAGCTTACCTGGGGTGGGGCTGGAGGACAACAGGTTCTGGCTCCAGAGCCCTTTGTGTGGGTTCAGGGATAGTGGGGTCCTGGGGAGGTTGCTGGTTGGGGGGGGGTAGAGTTACAGCTTTGGCAAAGCCTAGGGGCCTGACCAACACTGTCCGCTTCCTGGGGAGGTGGGTGTCCTAGGTCTCCTTCAGCGGCTGGGCTCTGGCTTCCCCTGTGGTGGGAGCTTCCTGTCCCATCCCCAACTCAGGAAATGTACAGTAGAGATAAGAGATGTGGCGCCCTTCCGCCATCACCACTGCCTCTTCTGGGCCACTCCCTCCCAGCCTGGGAGGTCTTGCACTAGGCTCTTCACTCACCTCTGGTTCCAAGGCCAGACCTCCTGCCAGGCTCCATTGTTGGGGGTGCTATGGGAGCAGGGAGTGCCATATCTGGGCGGCCACAGCAGGATGCTCCACAGGGCAGGCTGGTCCTTCCCTAAGCAAGGAGCCTCAGCCCTCCAGGGCCTGGGGATGATGCTGGCTTGGAGGGAGCTTGGTAGTCCCTGAAGACTTTCCTCAGAGCCCCCTGGACTCTCTGTCACCCACATGATTGCTCCTGGCTTCCCATCTTTTCCCCCTTGGCCAACAGGGGATTGGTTCAGTTTCTCCTCCTTTGATTTCATTGCTCCCCCCTGCCCCTCCCACATTGCCCCTGCTACCTTGGGGCTCTCTCTTGGTGGCCTGGACTTGAGCAACATCTCCTGTTCTCTCCCACCAGCTCTGAAAAACTTCTCTGGTCTCTGCTTCTCTCCAGCGCCCCCCAGTCCTCTCTCAAAATCCTTTGAGGATTCCTCTGACTCCTGTTGTCTCTTCAGCCCTGGATCCCACTCCTCTTTATCCCTGTCCCTTCGAGCCCTCCTGCATGCCTCTTCCAGAGCCTGTACCCCCAAAGCCCTGGCTGCCTCTTCAAGGGGCACTAGCTCCCCAGGCTGTAACTCCACACTCTCCCCATAAACAAAGTGCAGAAGCTGGGCAAAGGTGGAAGGGCTAATACCTTCCACCAGAGACCACTGGCCCCTGCGGCCCAGCTGCTGGCTCACACCTGCTAGCACCAGGCTGTGGGCAGGGAACTCCTGGCCCCCCACAGTGATCAGGGCATCACACAGTGCTGGCCAGAGCCTGGCTGCCAGCCGTACTAGCCGGTCAGAGCTGTAGGGGCTGAGCAGTCTTGTATGGCTCAAGGGCATTGTGCCTTGTCTGGGTACCAATCTCAGAGATTCTGAGGGGAAGGCGACAGTGTGGGGTCCATGTTGGAAAGGGGAGGGAGGAACGGCATATTCTCAAGCCTGTGAAGGTGAGGGGAGAAAGAGTGAGTTGCTGGCCCTGGATCAGAATGCTCTGACATGAAACAGAGCAAATAAACTAAGCCCAAGGGAGAGCCTAAGCTTATCCAGAATCATAACAGGGATGGGGGCATAGGGGTGGAAATCAGGCCAGATTCAGGACTTAAAGAGCAAGGACCAGGCAGTTAACAAAACCACCAAGACTAGTATAGGTGGGAATTGCCAGTTGGCAATCTCTGACTTAAAAGACAGCAGACTGATATTTCCACCTCTTTAAGCCCCTCTGCAGAGAAGGACCTTTGGGCAGGCCAAATAAAGAGATCACCACCAAACCTAGCCAGCCCTGTGAAGACGCAGCTTCAGGTGCAGTTTAGAAAGCTGGTGTGTCCTCCTACCACAAGCCCATCAAGTGGAGTTAAGTCTCCTGAGAGGTGGAGAGGGAAGCAAGAGAGGGTTCATAGCTGCAGGAGGGCAGCCTGGAAGGCATTCCCCTGAGGCTGAAGCTTCTAGAATGCATCCTCAGAGAAGGAACCAGAAGAGACCAAAGATTACTTTCTAGTGAGTTAAGAGAGCAGGTGCAAAAACCACAGGAGAAAAGGCTCCTGATCCAAGGATGAGAGGGGTTTTGACCCCTCAGGAAGTGGGAGAAAGGGAAATGGGAACTGTAGAGGGGGAGGCTATTTCCTCTCAAGATTAGGATAAGTAGATGGTTTAATTTTGTTTTTTTGTGAGCCAAAAAGTAGAGAATTGAAAGATAGAACCCAATGAGGCAGGAGTTTATCACACATCGAATCCACGACATTGATTTACAGAAAGAAAACTGGGAATCTAGTTACATAGGAAAACAGAACCTAAATGTTTCAGTTCTCAGCAGCCATATTCCTGGGGGTGGACTCAGCATGAGCAAGGACCCTTGTGGGAGAGAGGGCTGCCTGCTACTTGGACACCTCAGGGAGACGGCTGCAGGTTGGCAGGGAGTGTGGGGCGGGGGAGGTAATGGGAGAAAGCCTCAGCTGAGGAGAAGCAACCACTCACCAGTTGTAGCTTCCTCCCTGGACACCGCATGCTCTGAATGCTGTTGGGACTTCTGGGGGGCCCCTGGAGCTAGCCCCGCCCCTGACCTCACAGTCCTCCATTGGATGCCCCAGTCATCAGTCTACCACAGTCCCCCAAAGGGGTGTGGTTTTTATACCCTTGACTCTGCTTCACCCCTTCTACTTGCAGAACCCAGACATTCATCTCCTGACTTCCTATCTCCTTATTTCATTTGTTAACTCCTAGAGTCAAAGAAGTGCATCTGAGGCAACATCAGACCTGTACTTGAATCTCATCTCTACCATTTACTGGTTGAGTGACGACCTTGGGCAAGTCTCCTCTTTGAGCCTCATTTATCTCATCTACGAAATAGGGATAATCTCTGCTTACCTCAATTGCAGATGGGGTGAAGATGAAATGACATGATGTATGTGAAAGTGGTTTCTAAGTTCATAAGATAATGTCATTCAAATACTATTAGTTCTGTTTCTTAGAGGAGACAGTAGGGCTGTAGTAGCTGGAAGCTATTTCTACTTCTACTTCAGAAGTAAAAAGGACTGAAACATCTGAATTCCGAGGAGAAGGGGAAGGAGGGCCAGAGGCCTGCCTCCTCTCCTTTCCTGACTTGGAACCAAGAGGCATCACTTGCTCTGTGGGAATGACCCCTGTCGTCTGGGCCACGATGGGGGAATGGGATATGTGAGTGACTCAGATTCTCCCATGAAGCTGTGGAGGGGGCAACCCCAGGAAAGGCCTGTGGTGGTCTTTGGAGAGAAAAACTCATTTTCTTGGGCTGATGACAGATGACATTTCTCTGAAATCAGGACTCCGGGTTTCTTTCACTTCCTGCCCAAGGGGTCAAGGTCCCCAGAGATTTCCCCTCTTTTCACACTTTAATCTGGGGAAGGGATGAGGTCTGAGAGACTCACATTTCTTTTTCTGTTTCTTATTATTCAATTCCTGCTCCAGTAGTAAATTTTTCATTCATTCAACAAATGTTGATGTAGAATTTATGACCTATACCTGGCATATCATATATGCTCACAAAATAACTGGAAGATAAACAAGAATGTCAGGCACTGGTAGGCTGTTTTGCTGAAGAAAGTCAGTCTGGCTCCCTCTTGGCCTCCCACTGAGATTCTGGTCCCCTCCTAGACACAAATATTATATCTCTAAGTTCCTGTTTCTCCCTTTGGCTCCCAGACCACAAAATGTTCAGACTAGCCTCCTCCTCTCTCCTTTTATGCCTGTCTTCCCTCTACATCTCATCCAAGCTTGTATGCAGGTAGGTGTTAACCTCTTAGATCATACAGGGTGTGCCAGTGGGTGGGGCTGGTAGAGGGGCAATGGGGTGCAAAGAGGGGAAGATGAGTCAAAGTGAAAGGGAAAATGCAAATGGGCAAGTTGTATTCATCTACTCCTCTGAACGTTAAATATTTTCCATTTCTGAGCTTTCTAACACCGCACATCACCACACCCAGAGTCGCGTCAGACACCCACATAAAAGACACTTGGCCTGGACACATAAAGGAACAATCAATCCCTGATATGTATGTACAGGGAGAGAAACCCCCTTCTTCCAACACAGAAACGCATGATCCTTAAAGATATGGAATGAGTGAGGAAAGCCATGAGAGAGATAACCCAAGTGTCGGCGAAGAGCTAACAGAGCTGGGGTAAGGGGTCTGAGAGATCACATCATCAGCCAGTGGTCCCCCCTCACCTCCCAGCCCTACATCACATGCCTGTGACTCAGCTCCCCTCATTGGTGTGGTTTGCCTACTGACGATCTATAGACTTGGAGACCGCTTGAAGGGTAGCATCGTCTGTAGGCCAGATGTAGGTGAAAAGACTATCAATGGGCTTTGGGGAAGCCTAAAAGGGAGAATGGGCAAGGGAACTCCCCATTTAGTGAGCAAAAGTCCCCAAGAATGGGAAACCCCGTCTTGCCTCTCACTTGGTGTCTACCCCACTGAAGGATATCCCCTTAGAGATACCTCCTCAGAGGTTATCTCCAGAACCCTCTGCACTTCAACCCTTAAGCCAGTGATACTCTAGTCCCTTCTCTAGTCTCTCCCAACATTGCTAACAGAGCAGCCCAGGCCATTCGGCACTGAGCAGTGACAGCAGAAGCAAATAGCCTCTTGACAGTGATGACTGTTGTTATTCTTGAAAGATCTCTGCTCCCAGCCTCAGACACCTTGCCCACTTTCTACTTCCCAGGCTGACTCAGCAGGAATTGCCTACAGTTGTCCCCTTTGAGTGGAGCCGGAAAACCACAGGCCAAGAGGACATAAGCCTGCATCCTGAGAGAAGGTTGAGTGGGTAGGAAGGATAGGAAGAGGAGTAAGTGGTAACAGGAGATATGACTTCTGCCTCTCAATACTTTCTAATACTCATACTACTAAATAAAGTTTGAAATCTGATATTTTTTAATTCTCATGGATAGACTTGACCATAGGGACAGTAAGGGGGGAAATGTGTGAGGGGCTTCGGGCACACCCTGTCTGCAGAAAACAATAAAAAGCTTCCTAGAGATCCTGGCATCATAAACCCCTTCAGGCACAATCCAGCTTGATGTAAAAAATGTCAGCACAAATGAATTGTGCACTTAAAAATGGTTAAAATGGAAAATTTTAAGTTATCTATATGTTACAATGATTAAAGAAATAAAAAAAGTTAGCATAGCAATACAAATTCTCTTCAACACATAATTGAAATGAAACCATCAGAATGAATCCAGTAGAGGGATGATTACTTGTTTTATAAAATGTGTTCTCCCTGTACTTCACTTATTTCAAACATTGAGCTCTCCCCCATCTCCAAGCCAAGTTAAACAAGATTCAATTTTGAAAAATTCTGTGAATTTGCCATTCCTTCCAGGAACACATCTCTTTAGGAAAATCTTACATGAATTTTCAAGATGCTCACTCTTCTTAGTTAAGTACATTCAGCTTATACCAGATAATAGATATCATAAGGTGATTAGTTCCTTTCATCCCTTAAATCTCTGCTCTTCATGATATGAAAACTAGATATAGTGAGACCCTAAAATAGCATGCCTTTTTATGGGAAAAGTGGGAAAAGAACTAGACTAGAAGCTGGAAAACAGGCTCCACTGCATCTGCACAGTGGATGGCCTTTTTATTTTACCCTAAAATGGGCTCTTTCAAGACCCTCAGCTTCCTCAAAGGGGCTATTTTCAAGATCAATACTGAGCACCAGTATTGTCCTAAATTTGCAAGAGGGCTTCACTCCAGCCTCCTCTGACTGTGTCCCTTTCCATGGGCTGAAAAGTTCAAGGATCCACAGGAAGTGCCCCCCTGGAGCCCACACCCCCCTACTTCTAGATCATGCAATGGGAACCAGAATTCTGAACTTCCCAGCCCAAATGGCTCTGAGCCTACTTTCAGGGCCTTCATGGGCCTCAACCGCAGGTCTGTGCTCATGAGAATGAATCATGCAACTGCTGTGCACACTCTAGGCCCTGACTTGAGATGGGGCAGGGTGGGGTTGAGGGTGCACAGACAGAGCTTGGACATGCAGGCTAATATGTAAGATGCCTCCAAGTGTGGGGCACTGCCAGGTGTGGGAAGAAAAGTGGGAATCTCCATTTGCAGTCTTGCCCAGACCCTATAAATAATACTGGAGCCTGCTGATTTCAGTAGCTCTTAACCTCTTGGTGGGGGTGGGGTGGGGTGAGGTCACTATCCCTTTGAGAATGTAAGCCATGGAATCAACCCTTTACCTCAGAAAACTGAATGCTCATACCGTTTTGTATATGAATGACAAAAGATTCCCAGACTGCTTTGAAGCCCATCTTTAGACAGGTTAAATACTCCTCTCTCATCCTTGTGGCCCCTTTTGCTCCCCCCAAATGCATACACACAAACAATTTCCAGGGGCTCACAGACCCTTTAAATTCATTAGCAGACTACTGCCTGCTCTCCCCTTCTCCTACCCTGGTTTGAAAACTCTGTGTGTACAAGAAAGCACTCCGCAAGCCTTAAACCATGTAGAGCTTGAAAGCTGAGTGGAATTAGATGTCAACACCCTGCCCCATGAGTACAAAAAGATCTTCGGTAAAGACAACCTGGGTGTTTTCTTAAAGAGCAGGATCTTGCACATACCTCTTCCTGTGCTCTTGAACAACAGCCACCCTCCCTAGGTGCCTGCCCTATGCTTACAGTCTGATATCTTCTGAGAATGACCAGAAAGAACATGGGGAAGTAGTGGGGACATGACCCAATCCCAGTTCTTTCTAGAGCCACCACAGGGCATTACCCCATGCAGGGCAGATACCTTGGCTGGGATTCAGAGACACCACCTTCTGTCCTCTCCTCAGACACCTCAAAGGGCCACTGGCCTAATCTCCTGCCACACAATCCAACCCAGGCCCAAAATTGGAAAATCTGCCAAGATCACCTGAACACGGCGTCCACAGATGCCCCCAAAACCTTGACGCCTCATGTTCCCAGCACAGCCTGGATCTAGTGACCCCTGACCACTTCTCACTGTGCTTTCAACCTCACCACCACTCACTCCCAGCCTAGGCTGGGTCCAAAGACCCCAGAAAACCTCCCAAATACCTGCTAGTTATCTCTTGGCCACTGACTCCCTGTAACCTCCTGAGAGCCACAGTCCTCTCCTTCCAGTCATCAGATTCAAGCTCAGTTCAGAGGCCACACTTCCTGGCCAAAAACCCTAGGCAGAGCTCCAAGGCCCTCCAATGGCCCCAGCACACGCTTCCAGCTCAGGCCAACCCCAGGGGCGGTAGATCAACACAAAAGGGCATGCCGGCCTGGCCTCCGTCCAGCCTGGGCCCACGGGTGACCAGGAGCCCCCATTTTCAGCCTTTCCAGGATAGAAGGAGCCTCCAGGGCCTAAAACCCTCTGCCGTCACTCCCCGATCCTCATGGAGGCCACTTATACCCCCAAACCCCAGCTCTACAGAGCCGGGTCCAATCGCGAAGAAGAGTAAGAAAACCCATCGCACTTACCGGCTCAGCCCCTTCGTCCTCCCCACTCAGCCTAAGATACACCCAAGGCGGCGCAATCCCGAGTGACCGTTGGAAGGTGGGAAGCGCCGCGAGGCCAGGAGCGCGACGCGGGGCGCGTGCACCGACCGTTCCTCGCGCCAGAAACCCGAGGCGGACGCTGATTGGCTGCTGCCTCTCTTCTGCCTCGGGCCAGTCGCTGATTGGCTGCGGAGGGCGCGCCTGCTTGCTGGCCTGTCGGGGGGCAAGGCCCTGAGTCTGATTGGTCCCGGGGTGTAGGCCTCTTTGCGATCTCATCCGTCGTCCAGCCGGCCTCCCGATGCTGATTGGCTGCGAAGTTTGTCCTTTCCCGCCCTCTCTGTGAAGAGGCTGGGCCCTGAATATCCTTCGTCTGATTGACCCTAGAGGCTCCCAATGCCAGTGCCCGGGTTGCCACCTTCAATAGGCTCATGCAGCCTTTTTCTCAGTCCCTGAGAAGTGCATACGTGTAAGGGGACGTGATGGTTGCCACTACACCCCAAGGGTCAGTTAGGCTTCAGGAGCCTATGGACAGCTCCTCTTTCCCGCGTCTAGCCTTGCCCCACCACGGATTGGCTGCGGAGCGCGCCCCGCCTCACCCGGAAGCACGCGGGGGCGAAGAGGACGAGAGAGGGGGAGGGGCCTTGGCTCGTGGGCGGCCTGGAGGCTCGCGCTCCAAACTCGCACTGGCCTCCTCCACGGCTTGCTAAACCAGCCTCCCGTGCTGCTTCACCTCCTGTGCCAGCCCCTCACCACCCCTCGAGACGACGGCCCATTGCGCGGACCCCGGCGTTAACCGGCCCGGGGGCCAGCGCCAGGCAGCCGGCTTCCCGCCGAGGCAGGGCTTTGGCATCGACAGGCTGCGAGCTCGCATCACTCCCCCATCTCGGCACACGCTGGGCGGGGTGGACAGGTTTGTAGAGTGAGGAGAATTTGAGCCTTCCCCGTCCCTGATCGGTTCTGGGGCTTGAGCCGCCCGCCAGTTTTCTGTGACTTGTGGACCGCGCCGCTTCTCCCACAAGCCCGGCTGCGGCTGCACCACGGGTTGGCTGTCTCCCTTCGCTTAGGTGGCTTAGCCTTGAGTTCGCGCTTGGACACATCCAATAAGGAGAGAGGGCGCTCTAAGGAGGCGGGCATTGCTCAGCCGGTGCCGCCTTTGATTGGTCCCGAGTCTGGCTTTTACCTTTGATTGATCGGAGGTCCGGCGGCGAAAGCCCAGACCAAAGACTTCAGGCTGCTGAATTCCGCCCTTATTCTTTAGCTCAAGCTCTGAGACTCTGCGGACTCTGTCTGGCGCCTTCTTCCCCGCAGCTAGCTGGGGAGCTGGGCGGGAGAAGAAATTGATTTCTTTAAGTATCTCACCATAAGTAAATTTGAGAGCTGGAATTTGAACTATGTCTATTCCAATCCCTCGGCAGAGCCGAAACTCCTAACCACTGGCCTATCCTGCCTCCCATCCTGACAGCTAGAGCAGTGCCCGGAGTGCTGACAGGTGTGATCCTGCGGAATCCTCACAGTCACCCTGGGAAGAGACATAATTGCAACACACATTGCAAAAGACAACCTGTTCAGCAAGGAGTAAAAAGATACATGGTTTTCCCCACATTCTTAACTACTTTTCACATTGCCCCCACCCCACTTTGAGGTCTTAGCCACCTGGACAAGGCAAGCATTTCTGCCTTACCCAACGGATAGCATTTTTCAATACCCAACAAGAATCCAGCAGAAGAAGTCACTTAGTGTTTTTTTTTTTTTTTTCTGATTAAAAACCTGTAAACTTAGTGTGACTGTGAAAACCTTGTGGAGCACACTCCCTTTATCCAGTGTATGGATGGATGAGTAGAAAAAATGGGGACAAAACCTAAATGAAAAATAGGGTGGGATGGGGGGGATAATTGGGTGTTCTTTTTTTATTTTTTATTCTTATTCTAATTCTTTCTGGTATAAGGGAAATGTTCAAAAATAGATTGGGGTGATGAATGCACAACTGTAAGTTGGTACTGTGAACAGCTGATTGTACATCATGGATGATTGTATGGTATGTGAATATAGCTCAATAAAACTGAATTTAAAAAAAAACCTGTAAACTTGACTTCACTCTCATGTGATGAATAAAGGAAAATTTAAGCCATCAGGAAAAAATAAAAGCTTCTTGACCAGGCCTTTCTCTAAAAGAAAGAAACAGAGGCAGGAAGGAAAAATCAGAGCTGAAATTGGAACCAGGTCTGACAAACCCAGAAGTTCACCTGGACCACATTGCCGCCAGGAATGGCTGGTCTGATTAACTCACCAGTCCCCATAGGGGGTTCTGGGACATAGGGATTGTTAGTGCCACCATGTTACAGGTGAGAAAATCGGAACTTGAGTGGGATGTAACCTTCCTAGGTTTACAGAGCTAGTGGTTGGTGGAGACTGGATGGAAACCCAGAAACCCTGACTCCAGAAGATAGAGTGAGAGACCCTGGGATCGGGCAAGGTGAAGTAGGAAGAGGTGTAAGCTTGGTTCTGGGGGTTGGACTGTAACATTAAGAGAGTCAAATACCTGAAAGGAGTAGAGAAATAATAACTACTACTTATTGAGTGACTACCCGGTCCTACCCTAAGCTAATTAAGTTTTAATAAATGTTGAGAAGCAGACAGCCATGCGGTGGAGAAGCTGGATGCTGGGTCCAGACTGCTTGTGCGACCTTTGGCAAAAGCTTCTTGAAGCTTTGATTTCCTTCTCTTTAAAATGGGGATAATAGTAATTGCCTTTTGGGGGTTGTTGGGAGGATTAAATGAATTAATAGAACAGTGGAATCTTTTCTCTTCCCCAGTGCCCTAAAACTGAGTTTTTTCCTTGCAGCCAACATCACCTGCCTTGACTGGTGTAGGAGCAAGTGCAGAGGCCTTGAGACAGGAATGACGCTGGGTGCATCTGGAGCTAAGTCGATGACTAAGATGCAAGAGCTCAGCAACTGCATGTGTTTATATCTGTTGCAACAATAATCCTGTACTTTTCATGGTCTAAAGGACTTTCCCCAAGCTTTCATCTCTGGAAAAACCCAAGGTCATAATTACTTTTGAGGCTCAGAGTGAGGTTGGAGGAACTTACCCAAGGTTTCACAGGAATTTAGAGTTGGTGCTCAGAACTCGGGTGTTCTTGCCCCCTACCCAGGGCCCAGGTGCAGTGGTCAAGAGACTTTGCATTCACTCAAAAGAATTATCAAATGCCTATGGCATGTACCACCTGTGCTGAGCCCTGGAGAAGGCCAGTGCCTGCCTTCAAAGAGTTAATCTTCTAGAAGGGAATTAGACCTCAAAACATTTCCTTCCAGAACCATGTGGAAAGTGTAGCAACTGAAGCCCAGAAAAGCACACAATCCAGCAGGGGAAGGAGAAGGGCAAAGAAGGATTAAGAGGAGAGAGTGACCCCTTAATGTGTGTGTGTGTGTGTGTGTGTGTGTGTGTTAACTACCATGTGGTGTTGAGTACTAAGGATATAATGGCAAGCAAGGAAAAGAACAAATATCCACCATCTAGGCACTCAATGTCTGGTGGCAGAGATGTGTATTATCTGCCTCAGGAGGGCGAGAGCAGAGCAGAATGGTTAAGAAGCCAGCTCTGGAGCCAAACTGGTGGGGTGGGTCCTGTCTTCAGCACTTACCAGTTGTTTGACTGTGAGCAGGTTTTTTTCTACTTTCTGTGCCTTGGGAGAATTACTTGAGCTGAGGCCCAGAAAGTTCTAAGAACAGACATGGCACAGAATAAGTGAATTAAGTGTTGGCTATTATTATTAATTACAAGTCACATTTGTGAGAAACAAGCACTATTCTTAAAAAGGAATAAACGCTCACCCAATTGTGGAGAAGAAAAGAATTTATCCACAATCTTGCAAGAACAGGCGCCCAACCAAAATGTGGGGGGTTGGCGTGAGCAATATTTATTCCCTACACCTAACCGCAAGTCCCTCCCCTGTTTCTCCAGTGGCTGGATACTCCAGAGGTTACATTCTATTTGACAAGCCTAACTAGCCCATGCAAATTTGAAACATGCAACCAGCACAAACTGGAAACATTTGAAATAAGTTTCCCTGTGTGACTTTGCAACATTTGGAATGGTTGGAACAAATCTCCACCCCTGACTATAATGGTTATGCCCAGACCTCTTTAGAGCGGCTCTGGGCTAGTTTGGTAACAAGTTAGGAGGCTATTTTGGGAACCTCTACCAGGAGTCTCCACCTCGCAAGGATAGTAGATAGTGGGAGGATAAACAGGGGGACCGACTGTGGACTACAGTTTGTCTTTTTAACCTTCTTCCGAGTCCTGAACTGCCCCACCTCACTGCAAGTCCTATCCTGTGTGAAAACTAAACTTAATCTCATTCTCACACACTAAAACTGCTAAATGCTCTGAAGGAAAACCCCAAGATGGATGCTTTAAGAAAGTAAAACTTTCTTAAAACCAGGACTCTGGCCTGGTCAGTGTTTTCAAAAAAGACTTACTGGAAGAAGTGATGCCTTCAGAAAGAGCATATGCTGACCAGCCTGGGGAGAGGAGAAACTTACAGGCAGCAGGAAGCAGGATCCAGAGCCCTGGAGCAGGAGAAAGCATGGCCTGAAGTCTAGTGTGGCTACAGCAGAGAAAACAAAGCCAGGGGAAGCAGTGAGCAGGTGGGTAGAGTGGGGCTGGAGGTGTTTACTTTTTACAGAGAATAGTTTAATGAACCCACATGACCCATTACCCAGATGCGAGAGTTACCAACTTTTCTGCCTCTCTCGTTTCATCCACACTCTCGACTTTTTTTTTTTTTTTTTAAGATTTTCTCTTTGAACACATTCTACCTAATGATGAAAGTTATTGGGACAACAATCTCTTGAGAAGGAGAAAACATACACACATACTTGGCTTTATCTAGTAATGGCATATGATTTTAAATGGCACATTTTGTGAAATACTTTGAAAATGCCTAAAAAAAAACCATTTTTTTTTTTAGCAAAAAGCATTGACATGCCACAGACCAGAGTAGTTTCTAGGCAACAGGTATCATCTGTTGTCACAGCCCAAGGGGGCTTTACCAGTCAAAAGACCAAAGAAAACGCCCAGCATCTACTGAAACATGAACTTTATTTAGGGCTTACTCACAGGGAGGCAGAATTTAAACGGCTCTTCTCTCGCTGGGCAGGTACCCCTGTCGCCAGTCAGAGAACAGCAAGCCCTTTTATATGGGTTTTAGACAAAGCCATTCCTAAGGGTGGGGGGAGCACAGATGCACTCTGACCTGAGGGGTGGTGCAGGGAGGACTAGAATAACACTTGAACAATTACATTTTGCTCTTTTTGTGAGACTAAGAGCCTCTCACTTCCTGCCTGCTTCCCATAAAGTTACATTTTAAGGTCAATTTACCCTTTTTCTCCTTACTGGGTTACAAAGACAATAGGTTAAACATTTAGCTGCCTAGGTCACGCAGACTGCTGTGCACCAAAGATCTGCAGGCCTCTTTTGCTCAGGCCATGGCTTGCCACACCTGCCATGACTCTGGGTATAGATCTTGATGTAAACTTCCTAATTCCTTCAGTTTCCAGACTTGTTTCTCTATTTTCTGAATGAATTTCTATTCAGGGAACTTTAATACCAAGGATCTTCTTTTGCTCATTTTTTTCTAGCAGGACTGGCAGTGGCCCTCCAAGAAGACCATTTTCTTGTTCCTTTACCTTTTCTGTTTTGTACCTTTCTGTTTCCGACATATCTTCTACATATCTCAGATGTAGACTATCTGAGAAGGCAGTCAGTTTCAGTGAGGACTAGCGATTGTATTTTGTGTTTTCAACAAATCTCCTGCTTAGGGTAAGTGGTGTGTCCCTACGTGCGCCCCAGAAGGCAGTGGAAGTTGAAGAAGGCACTGGAAGTCCCCAGCTACAATATGGAGAAAAACAGCCCAATAGGAATAAGAACCGAGCCCTGGAATCTGAAAGAGAAGCCTGTTCCTTCTGCAGGGCCCCTCTGGCACCCTCTCCTGACAAGGCCTGGCCCTGTGTCTGCTGACAGATTGATTGAGGGGCAGTAAGTTGATAACTGGCACCAAGTGAGTGATGGGGACCCCAGTGTTTTGGCTAACACTGAATTCTAAGTGGCCCTGAGCCTGCTCTGCATAACCAACCCTTGCCTGCTCCCAGGCTGGGCCCCTGGGCTGGGGCTGATTCCGTCCCTGCTCCCAAGGGCAGGCACGTGCTCCAGGAATGGTCAGTCAGCGCACGTGGGAACTGACGGCACAGCATCCAACAGGACGGTGGGAAATAACCCAGAGCCGGCACCACGGCCACGGCTGGAAGCTCACTCATAAGGTGCTGAAACTCCCTGCTTCCCTGCCTGGCTAATGTTTTAAAATTATCCTTTTATTTTGATTTTTCTCCTTAGCCCCCATTATCCTCTGTCATATCTCCGTTCCTTATTGGTCTTGTTTCTCTCCCCTGCCAGAAGATGAGGTCTATGAGGGGAGATATTGGGGTCTTTGTCCCTTGCTGGGCCCCCACAGCCTGGAACAGTGCCTAACACGCAGGGTAAGCAAGAAATAAACATTTATTGGGTGACTATTGTCCTGGAAAGATATTCACCTAGGATTTTACCACCCAGCCCGATTCAGCATAACTTCCTGGGCTCTCAGATCAGTGACGTCTGCTTAAAGGGATTCTCACTGGGCAGGGAAAGGTCAGTCCTTGAATAGCCAGAACTTACATCATCATTCTCAAAGACCTTACCCAACAATACAAGCTCTTCCATTTATGGGAGGTTATTCTCACCCATAACTCAGGATCAGCAAGGCCACATGGTGGCAACAACAAAGTCAGTAGCCAGATTTACCTGAAGAACATTCAACTTCCCAGGCTTCTGGAAAGCCTGTTCCCCTGCTATCTCTCTCTCTCTCTTGTTTTAAAAAGATTCATCAGCGATCTGGGGATAATTGTCAAACTGGATCATTCCTCCTGAGTGAAGGAAAATTAACCATGAAAATACAGCAGTTTACAAGAAAGGACATACCTTATGCATACACAAATTTTTTTTTCTTTTTCTCCTCTCTAGAATTGTATAAACATAGAAACATATATTTGGTTTTTAAATACAAACTTTTTATCTGGGAAGAATTTTAGATTCTCAGAGAAGTTGCACAGATAGTTCAGAGAGCTCCTGTTTAACCTTCACCCAGTTTCTCCTGATTTTACCATCTTACATAACCATGGCACATTTATCAACGCTAAGGAGATTAACATCAGTACAATATGATTAACTGAACTCCAGCTTCATTCACATTGCACCAGTTTTTCTGCTAATACCTGTCTTTCTTTGCCAGGATCCAACCTAGGATACCACATTGCATTTAGCATACATTCTGTTTCGCATGTTGCTTTTTTCTCAATGAATGATATTTCTTGGAGATGGGCTCAGAGAAGTGAATCTAAATGCAGCTCCCTCTCAGCTTTGGTGCCTAGTATTCCACGGTGTGCAAGGAATGAATTATTTAACTAGTTCCCTTCTGTTGTGATTTAGGCCATTTCTCAGTTTTTGCTTTTACATATGCAGGATAAATTCCCAGAGGGGGAATCAGTCGGTCAAAGAGGTGTGGGCCTTACATTTTGGTGGATAAGCCAATTTGTCCTCAAGGAAGGATTGTAAGCAACAGTGGACGTGGTGAGAGATGCATGCCCTGCGCGACTGCTGTGTGACATTATAATTGCTTCTTTCCATATCCGTGATCACAGAGGGGACACAGAGCTTGGCTCAGTGGAACAGGAGACAGACAAGTCTGGGGAGGTGGCTGGAGGCCAGGCCACACGAGGCCTTCAGTGCCAGGCCAAGGAGCTGGACTTTGTGCTGAGGGTTGTGGTGGGGGCCATGGAAGGATGTGGTCTTGTGTAGGGATGCGATATCAAGTGACTGCCATTCCCTCGGGAGTTGCAGCCCTGACCTGGCCGCCTCACCTTTCTGCTCCCCTCTCACCCACAGGAGCAGGCTTCTGAGTGGGGTGGGCAGGGCAGACAGACCTGTCTTGCCGGCTTGGGTGGCCTCGGCCAGGCCATGCAGCTGCCAGGCCGGCTGAGCCACACTCTGCAAGTGTGTGACCAGGAAGGACAGCGGGAGGCATGGGAGAGTGGTGGCGAGCTGTCCCTCAGCTCCCCCCTTCCCAGGCTGCCTGCCTGCCTGACCAGTGGCCCACTCGACCCCAAAGCACCAGCACCCAGCGAGCCCTGGCCTGTCTTAGCTGCTCAGGAAAAGCATGAAAATGTTTCATGGAATATCCCTTTTTTCAATGCCCATTTCATATCCCACAGTGGCATCTTCATTAGCATATATTTCTTGATTTTTTTTAAAAAATCATAGAAAATTTGGAAAAAATCCAAATGCCCAAGGAATGAAATAAAAATCCCCTGCAGGTGCTTCCTCTTCCTCAATAACCAATATTAACCTTTGAGAGACTTTTAAATTTTATTTTAATGCAAACACATGTATTTATATTTTTATCAGAAAATGGATCATACCTGGCATGCTATTTTGTAATCTGTTTTTTTCACTTGACAACTTCCTGAATATTTTCCTGTGCCATTAAATATTCTTTTTCAGTGTGACTTTTAAGGAAAAAACTGATTTTACATGCATCAATCTCCATGGACTCCTCAAAGTTTCCTCAAATATCCTCCAAAAGAAAGAAAGAAAGAAAACCCACAAAAACACCCTATCTCTAATATACATCTTAGTGAAAACATCAAGCATTTTCAAGTGTGACTACTACAAGAGTTTTTTGGGTGAATCAGCAACTGCACCTCGAGGATGGGTGGAACCCCAAACATTTGAAATTGGGGTTCACCAGATATGGCTGCAGCCTCAGCTGGCAGTTTACTTCTACATTTGGTTCTGATTACACAGGATAGACAAAATCCCTGATTCATAATTCAAAGATCTACCGTTTCCTTGGGTTTTAGAATGTGGTGGATCCTACACCAGGAATTAGGGACCTATTAATACCCCCATTTTACAGAGGGGCACTTCAGGGCTCATAGAGGGGACTCACTGGCCAGGATCACTGGCACGAGCGTGGTGGGTCTGGTGAGAACGCAGGGCTGGCTCTTTACCTCACCCAGAGAACTGGGTCACAGGCAAAGCCATTATGAACTTGCTCAAAGGACACACCTGGATTTGAAAGCAGATTAGGGCTGAATCCCCCCTTCCTTTGACACTTTTACAAGCAGGTGAAATATGTCCCCAGTGATGGGGTAGAAGTTCCATTCCAGGGCCTGCAGAAAAGCCAGTTAGGCCAGTTAACCGGGAGGGGCTCCCGTGTTAAAATAGGGAGTGGGATCACATCTAGTAGTGTCCATAAATTCTCCAGTTTTGAAGTAAAGTTGTATATTGTTCAGTGTTTTAGAAATCCCTGTGTTTCTGTTTATGAAAAGTAACTTGATGATCTTCAAAAATGTGTGCCTTTGTATAAATATATATAGATCCATCCATATAAACTTTTGAAAGCCAAAAAAGGACATATCCCATGTGTTAAGAGCAGTTATCTAAGGGGGTGGAACATGGGATAGATTTTTATAATTTATAAAATTCTAATTAGAATTCTAACTCTAATCTGCTTCTAAATTTGTATATGCTTTTTTTTCACATTTTTATTGAGGGCCACAGGGAAGGGGGCCTCCTGTCAATAGAGGGGCTCACAGATTCTCACTCCAAGCTTGGACCCAGGAGGTTTGGGGTGGAGGGTGGGGGGTGTTGGGCATTCCAGATGTGCTGCCATCATCTTGGATGGGCACTGGGTTGAAACATACAGCTCTATTTCATTATTATTATTTTTTTTTACCATTGCATTGTACCCTAGAATGTAGATACAGCATAGCTGATATCCATCATCATTTAGGTTACTGTAATGAACATCCTAATATGTGCTTTCTGATTATTTATATCCATTATGATGTCTTTTTATATCAGCTCACACAGATCTATCTTCTTTTTAACAGGCAAATTGAATTTCAGTTGAAGGACTTAACATGAGTTATATAAGCCATCCCTTACTGATGGATGTTAGGTTGTTTCCAACTTTAAACTCTTGCAAATAATGACCTCTTTGACCATTACAAACTTTTTTTAAAAGTATTTTTAAGCTCCAAAATCTGAATTCAACATGTGCATATCATCTGCAGAAAGGAATAAATGAGGATCCAGGGAAACTTCATTTGATGGGGAAGGAAGCCAGGCCCTCCTGGCAAGGCTTCATTGCTGCAGAATGGCCAGAGGATGGGGTTGCTTCAGGGAGCATAAAGGAGGGATAATGAGGTCCTTAAACGTTTGCTGTCATGGACCCTTTAGAGAACTTGCTGGAAGCCACAGCCCCTCAGAGGAAGCTTTCTGTCACTCGTACCTTCCTGACAGTTCTGCACCCTGTTTTTCCTTTGATATACAACCCCCCTCCTCAACACCGCCACCAGATACATCCTTAGCAGGATAACAGATCAAGGTGCCCTCCCCTCCCCTCCCCAACCAAAGACTGAGCCTAGAACCTGAACCAGGGCAGTGAGATTCAGTTCCCAGACTTTGACTAAAGCTTTTGGGGGAGAAACCCTCTCTTGGCTGCCGTGCTTAGCTATAATGATGTAACTCTGATGTTGCCAGAGAAGTCTTGCCTGAGAATGAAGCAGGTTTCCTGTAAGCCTAGATTGAACCGTGGATCCAGACATGCCTGGAGCCAGCTCTATTGACTTATTATTTATTGATAAATACATAATTTATTTTTATAAAATAAAATAAATTCTAACTTATGCTTCAGCCAATGCCAGTTGGGTTTCTGCCGCTTCCATTAAAGAGTCCTTGTTTGTTCACCCTTGCCTCAGAAGAAAGCAACTTCATTCATTCAATCAGTATTTATTGAATATCTAATCCATGCTCCCAGCATTGTGCTGGGCAATGCTGGGGACTGTAAAGTGACAGAGCTGGTCCTTCCCCTCATGGCAAACCCAGTCTTCCAGAACTTATACAACCAACTGTATAGAAGCTATTCAGGGAGCTGAAAGAGAGGCATCTGTGAATGTGGTGGTGGGATCAGGCCAGGGTCCCCTGAGGACCAGACTTTAAATTGAGACCTGAAAGATGGGCAGGAATCAGTCAAATGCAATGAGATCAGGGGCAAAGGGTCCAGGCACACATATCCAGGAGCTTCAGGGCACCCCCCGAGGATCAGCAGGGCTCAGAAACTGGGAGATCTGGGAGTGGAAGGAGGGATAGGCATGGGAGCTGGGGAGGGGAGAGGGGAGAGGGGAGGCCACCATGCAGCCCCGGGGGGAGGCAGGAGCTGGAGGAGGAGGCTGAGCTCTGCCCGTGGCCTGCCCTTCTTGTTCCTTATAATGTGGTGTAGAAATACATGGCTAACAGCATCACGGGGAGCTGGGGGAGAAGGCAGTCAGGTGAGGGGTGCTCCGCCCCACACCCATGTCCCACCCAGCCCACAGGCTCCCTGCCTCTCACCGTCCACATCAGGATGGCAAACCCAAACCACGAGATGCCCCATGTGTAGCTGTCAATGGCATGGCCGATGTGCTCGAAGCAGCCCTGGGCAGGGGCAAAAGTGGGTGTGGGTTGAGAAAATGCCCAGGGAGGCTGGCAGCTGGGGCCGAGTCACTATGAGCCCCTGGGAAGGTCACTTCCTTCCCTGAGCCTCGATTTTCTCACCTGAGCAATGGGGATCCTGGCAGTGTCTATCTCCCAGGGTGGTTCTGGAGAGCCAAGGAGGTTATGTTGAGCCCTGCACAAGCGGGCTCTGACTATGACAGACTGCAGGCTGGCTTTCTAAGCTGCCCACAAGTTCCAAGTCTTTGAATCACACCTTAAGATCAGCCCAGTTCTGATACTTCCTCATTTAAAGACGAGGCTGCGGGAACCAGAGCTTGTACCACTGGCCTCTCTCAGACCCTTGGCCTGCCATGCAAGAGGCCAAGATCAGAGGTTCAGGGTCTGTACCTGCAGTCAGGCAGGACCACATTGGGGGCCATCTTCCATTTGCTGGCTCCAGGTCCAGGGTGTGACTCTGACCCTCTGAGCCTCAGTTTTCCCATCTGTGAGGTGGGGATCTTGAAAGCAACGCCCTTCAAGAGGTGGCAGGGGTTCTGTAAGAGGACTGTGCCAGGGCTCTGCAGGCTCAGGAGTGGAGCAGTAGCCCCTTCTCCATGACACCTGATCCAAGACAAGTGGCTGAAGGGCCCTCAAGCAGCCCAAGGCAGCCACAGGCACCTCCTTTCGGTCTAACCTCCTTCTGGTTTCTCTCCCTGCCTGTCCTTGCCTTGCAGTGAGTGCTCGATGCTCCTGATTGGAGCCCGACTGCCTGAACTCGGGTCCCAGTTCCCTCCCTCACTAACCACTAGGGAGTGGCCTCTCCCTTTCATCATCTGTCAAGTGGGGGGAGGGGATTATTATCTTTACCTCATAAGGTTGGGGAGCAGATTAAAGAGGATAAAAACGTAAAGCATTTAGAAGAATGCCAGGCACGGGGGTAAAGACTCCGTAGATGTTGGTAGCCGCTTCCCTTATTCCCTGTCTTGGCCCAGGCAGCCGGGGAAAGTTGAAGGTGCTGGTTCTGGGTCCAGTAGCCCCTGTGTGCACCCCAGGCCCGGCTCAGGGTGTGGCCAGCAGGATTGGCTTCACTGGGAGATTTATTAGAAATGCAGATTCTTGGGTCCCACCCCAGACTGCCTGAATCAGAAGCCCTGGAATGGTTTTAACAAGCCCTGCAGGTGATTCTGAGGTACCTGAAGGGCTGAGAGCACGGCCTCCTACCTGCGAAGTCAGCGCAGGTGAGAAGGATCAGGTGCAGCAGCATGGAAAGGAGCCTGCACAGAAGGGTCATTGGGTGGGACTGGGGGGAGGAACGGAAGGACTTTGCTCCTTAGAAAGAGAGAGAGAGAATGAGGGACTGAGCTGGGCAGAGGCAGAGGGAGATGTGAGAGAGAGGGAGCCAAATGGGGGGAGAGAGGGAAGTGGAGAGAAAGGAGATAATGGGAGAAAGGGAGAAGGAGAAAGAGAAAGTCCCAGAAAGAGAGAGACAAGAAGAGACTCAGACACCAAGAGGGAGACTCAGACAGACTTAGAAAAAGACAGTCAGTCATAAGGAAGGCAGGACAGATGTAGAGAGACAAGAGAAGAGAAAACTGGAGAGAAGAGAGGGAGGGAGATGGACAGACAGGCAGCAGGAGGGAAGGAGAGCTGGGGGAGCCAGAGAGGGAGCAAGGAGGAGCAGAGACCAGAGAAGGACAGACAGACAGACAGGCACAGGGAGCAGGGACACACCTTGGTGAATAAGTAGTCCACGTGGCCAAGGCGGCAGCCCTCCTCGTTGAGCGGGATGAAGTTGCCTGTCCGGCGGCAGCACAGGGGGGGCCAGGGGAACACCGCCTCCGGGGTGGCCTCCAGGAAGGCCGATGTGAAGTTCACCCAGTCCATGGGCCCCGACGTGCCGCAGCACTCTTGCTGGAGAGAGAGGCGGGTCAGGCATGCTTGGGCACAGAGAGCCCAGGCGCTCACCTGAGGTCACACAGCAAGGAGGGGCCCGCCATATCCTGAGCCTCACTGTTGCACTGTTGGGGGAGGGGGTGGGGATCAGAAGATATTTGTCCCAGGACCGGGAGACTGGTGGGGGATTTGGATCACATTCATGTTTTTTTTTTAAATTCTTTTGAATTAATTGTTGACAAATAAAAACTGGGGTGAATGACATGAAAACACAGATTTTTGACTTCTCTTGGCCAAAAATGGGTGTTTGAATTTGGGGCCCCAGAATGATAAATACATAGGCTCTGGCATCCTTCAAATCCTGGCGAGCTGTGTGACGGGCCCAACAGCCCCTGGATTTCCTCCTCTGGAGATGCACCATCGCGTTGGGTTTAATTAAGAGCAGGGCTTGAGTCCTTCTTGCCATGTGACCTTGGCGAGTCACTTAACCTCATCTGTAAAAAGCTGATCATAATTCTCCCCTCATGGAGTGCTGGTGAGGATGAAATAAGCTTTACAAGAGCTTTGAAGGGTGCTAAGCGATGGTGCTCCATAAATGTTTGCTATTTATTGTCATTATGGAGGCAGGGTGTGTACTGCTTAAAAGCCAGGGGACTGGATCCAGGCCGCTGGTTCAAATCCCAGCTCTGCCTCTTACCAACCCCGTGTCCCTGTGCAAGCGACTTTTCCTTTCCGGGTGTCTCCCCTACGGGGTAAAGTACTCGCTCACCCCCAGCTAGGCGTAGTGGGGCCCCCTCCCTCCCCACCCTCGCCCACCTCAATCATGATACGGTCCCAGACGCGGGTCAGCTCCTGGCCCTGGCCTGTGTCTGCGCTGTAGAAGGTCAGCATCTGCTTGGTGATCAGGGATGGGTTGGATACCATCTGTGGAGGGCCGCAAGGACAGCGTCCAGCAAGGCTAGGTGGGGAGGGGCCCCTTCCCCCGCGGCCCCTCCCCACCCTCCCCCACTGAAGTCAACCCCCGCCTTGGGGACTCACGTAGTCGCGGTGGGTGTAGGACGTGATGCAGGAGGCACACTCAAAAATGTAGACAAGGAGCATGAGCACCAGATACTGGGGAGAGGCAGAGAGAAGGCAGCCCGGGCAGGGTGAAGCCCAGGGGCGATGTGAAGTTTTTACTTATGCCCGGTGATCCTGGGAAACCACAAAGGCTAAGGAATACCCCCACCCATCCCATGTATTCCAGAAAATGGCACGGCACCAAACTGCCCTTCCAGGTAAGACTTAAATAACTCTCACAGACCCTTCAAATTCCCATAAATGATTCGCTGAACTGCTGGTCCCCAATGATCACTAGAAACAAAATGCTTGTTAACCGAACCTTGGCTAAGCACCTCTCCTTCCTCCAGAACCCCCGACCTTTAAGGGGGACTCCCAGGAAACAGGCTGCTTCAGCATAAAAGATTCTCAGATCTGCTATCGGATCACACCACCCGTTCAGCCCACTTCCCCACACCTGGTTCTTTCTGTAAAAGCAAAACCCTTTTTGCCTAACCTTTGAGATGCATTCAGACCTTAAGGTGACTTTGACCTGAAAAGAGCCAGAAGAGGAATGATACTGCAAAACCCGTGTGGCTGCTGTAAAACAATGTCCTTATCACTCAAAGAAATGCAGGTTCAAGTATTACAGGTAAATGACTGTGACTAGAATGTGCTCCCAAACACCCCAGGGGAAAAAACCATGGGTGGGCAGAGGGTGGTGGCCAGAGGAGCAAGGCTGGCCTCTTGGAGCAGCCGGTGGGTCCCTAGTCCAAGTTTGCAACTCAAGTTTCCGTAATGCTTTCTTTTTAATTCGCTTTCGTTTGTTTGTTTTTTACCAATTGGGTGAACTTTTAGGGCTCTGGTTAAATTGTTATGCCAGAGTAAATACAGGACTTTTTAAAAAAGAATCGTAAAGAAAAGAAAAAGCCCCTCCATGGCTCCATCTCACTCAGGGTAAAGCCAAATATCCACCAAGGGCCCCAAGGTCCACTTTGCCTCCCGGCATATCCTCTATCTCCATCCCTCACCCCCAGCCCCACCTCTCCTCTCTTCCTTATCTCCCCTTCCTCCTTCAGCTCCAGTCACACAAGCCTCTTGGCCCCCTCTGGCCTCAGGGCCTCTGTACTTCCCCCTGTACCCGTGGCTCACTTCCTCACCTCTTTCAGGTCTTGGATTGCTTTGGCCCTGAGGCCTTCCCTTCCCCTTCCCCAGCTTCTAGTCTCCCTTATTGTTCACTGTCTTCTGCATCTGAACATTGTCCCCTAGGGCAAGGGCTTTTGTTTAGCCTAGCACTGGGCTGGGCCCACGATGGAAGAAGTGGCTGCTCCTGGGACTCTGAAAAAGCACAGCACCTGCTCTGTGTCAGCCAAGGGGGGGTCGGAATCCCTGTTCTCCCAGCCACTTGGCTGATGGTGTCTTTGAGCCTCAGTTTCCTCATCTGGTAAATGGGCAGAAAAGCACTCACCTCTGAGGGCATCTAGGAGGAATGATGGAACTCAGGTCTCTAAACTGCTTAGCTTAGTGTCAGACACAGGAGGGGTGCCCGGGAAGGGGGTCTGTTGTTGGCAGAGATCGAGAGCAGGCTCAAGAGCTGAACTGCTCAGGTTCCAATCCTGGCTGGGCCACTCATTGGCTGTGTGACCCTGGATAAGTGCCTGCACCTCTCTGAGCCTCAGTTTCAATATCTATCAAATGGGCTCAGGTAACAAAAATAATATTTATCTCATGGCAGGTTGTGAGGAATAAAAGCATCTAGAACAGCTCCTGGCAGTGGTGAGTCCTCATTAAATGGTAGCTGTCAACTTTCTGTTGTTACCGGCAGAGCTCATGAGCACAGACTCTGGAGAACAATGAACTGGGGTTCAAATCCCAGCCATGCTACCCAAAGGAAGAGCAGTTCTCCCATGTGGTTTCCCCTCTTTTCCCATGCCCCAGTTTACCCTTTTGTAACATGGGGGTAACAGCCAAGTCAGGGTTTTGGGTTATGGGAAGATTATCTGCAGTGCAGGCCGTGAGGCCCAAGCGAGATGCTGCACTAAACACAGCCTGGTTCTGCAGAGGTGGTGGTTATGGCGACGCTGCGATGGCACGTCTGGGGCTCACCGTCAGGATCATGGACCGGCGGCGGCAGAGCATGGCGCCCACGCCCAAGCTGCCCACCACGAAGAAGGAGAAGCCGCAGAAGATGGCGATCCAGGCGCCAGCGAAGACGTCATCCTTGCCCGAGATGCCCATCAGAGGGTACACGCGGTACTGGTCAGCGGTCACCCACACGGTCTCGGCAAACAGGGCCAGTCCTGCCAGCTGCACAGGGCCACATCCCGGCTGCGTGACCACTGAGCAGGCTCCTCCCCACCTCGCAGCCTCCACCGCCCTCGCCGTAAAGCGGGCACCTAACAGGAGTGGCAGAGCCGTGGCCCTCCCAGGTGCTGTGCCTTCTACCCTGAGGAGGGAAACTGGCCACAGAAATCACCAACGCATCCCCTTTGGCCCAGTAATTCCACTTTCAGGAATCAGTCTAGAGATACACCCACCCAAGAGGGAAGATCGGGAAGCCACAAGGTTATTCCTTGACTCGTGGTGGGAAAGGGGACCAGGGTGCCACATGATGGAGTACTGGGCAGTTGTGGAAAAGGGCAGGGGGCTCTCTGAGGACTGAGGCAGAATGATCGGGAGGAAAGGGGACAGGGTGCAGAACAGGATGTGGAGGGAGCCACATTTTGGTCAAGAAAGGGGAGAAAATAGGTACGTGTATATTCCTATTTGCTTAAAGAAATATAGAAGTTAAGCATCTGATTACCAGTAGAGTGGGGGCTGGGGAGCAACGGGGGAGGGTTCCCATGGGTGGAACTCTTCCTGGGTGCCAGGCACTGGCCCAAGGAATTGCTGGGCGTGAGAGCTGCCAGGGGGCGGCTGTAGTGTGACAGCCAGGAGGGCCAATACGAATAGTTCCCACAGGCTGAGCACTCTTAGCACATCCGTCCTGTAACTCATTTCGTTCTCCCAGTATTTTATTTTATCTTCCTCTTACAGATGCATCACTGGCCCCAGATCCCACAACTAGAAAGTGACAGAGCTGCGATTTGAGCCCAAGCTGACTGGGCCCAGAACCATGTGCAGGGATCATATATTTTACAAAATGACGTTAATTAAGACATCATTTTGGCCAAGCAGTCACATTAAGTCCATAATGATGTTGATGTTGGTGGAGCACTTGTTCTGAGCTAAGGGTTGTACGTGGATCAACCCATTTAGTCCACACAACAATCTATAGATGGGGAAATGGAAGCACAGAGAAGTAAAGCGACTTGCTCAAGGTCACACAGCTGGGAAGAGATGGAGTTGGGATTCAAACCCAGGCTGCTCTGACTTGAGCCCTCAGCCCTCTCCCTTACCCACCCACTGGGCTCTTCAGCAGAGGGGATGGGATGGGGGGGTGGGTCTCACCAGAATAATGATGTTGCCCACGACCAGCAGCCCCACCACGACTGGGGACCCCTTCTCCACCTCCACAGCTGCGGAAGCCATGATCCTGCCTGGGACACATGAACAGGGGTGAGGCAGCAGAGGCCAGGGGGAGCCCAGCCCACCCCCTCCTCACCTGACACCCCAGATGCTGGAGGCTGCTCCCAAGTTGCCCAGCCTCCCACCACCACCCTGGCAGCAGGGGCTGCTCTGAGACCCATTTTACAGAAGAGGAAACCAAGGCACAGGCAGGGCAGTCACTGGCCAGAGCTCAGCACTGGCCCTCCCTGAGCCTCAGGCCCCTTATCATGAGCCCCCACTCCCCGTGCCACCCCCAGAGCCCCCTGCCTCACCTTCTCTGCTTGAAGTCCCTCTGGCCAGCCCCTCCCGCAGCTGCTCCTTATATATGCACAGGCCCCTCCTTTGGCTGGTCACCGAAGAAGGGGGGTTGACCAGAGGAGGGGACAAGAGGCAAGGCAGGTCAGGACAGGGGAGTAGCTTTTATGAGCTCCCCCCACCCCAAGTGATTTATGGACCTGCAATTCTAGGTTCTGTCTGGCCACATGGGCAGGGCGACGTGTGCCTGGGCCTGGCCCGGGGCCCCTGGGTCCCAGGCTGCTTGCGTAGGGAGGGGCGTGAGGATGGGGGGAGGAGTGGGGCTCTGGAGTGGGGAGGGTGAGTGCACCACCAGAATCTCCTGATGTCACTCTGCTCAGGACATGGGTCTTCCTGGGAGCCAGCAAGAGGTCACACAGACTTGTGTGTCAACCCTGAATTCCAGCTCTGCCTCCTGACTATGGTGCCTTTGGATGGGCAGGGGGCTTCACCTCTTCCAGCCAGGAACCCAGGGGGAGAGGCTGTGCAGGGACCCCAACGCCAGGACAGGGATGGACCAGGGCAGGGCCTCAGGGGAGGAGATAAGGAGGCAGGTGGGAGAGACCCTCAAGAGGCTGGCTGGCTGGGCTGTGGGGTGACAGGAGAGCATGGCACGTGAGCTGTCTGTGTGCAGGGGGTTCCAGGACACGGGTGTCCACCAGGGCAGAGGAGTGTGCTAGAGAAAGGGAGGGGGCACACTGACTGGGTTTGGTGGGAGGAACCCCCCCCCCCGCCCCATACAAACAGACGAAGCAGGGTCCCGATGGGAGCCATAGGTGGAAATTTCTTCAGGCTGCAGAATGAGGGGAGGGGCCACAGTTCACAGACCAGCTCCACTCTGCTGAGCTGTGTGACTTGGCCGGTGGATTTGCCCATTTGCAGAATGGGTGTCACCTTCCCAGGCGGCGACGGTACAGAGTGGGGGGGGGGTGTCCGCTGCACCTCGCCTGGGGCCGGGTAAGCAGCAGGTGGCCGCTCCTCCCGGGCGGCGCTCCCCAGAGGCCCACATGCCCTCCGAGGGCGCCCCCTGGTGGCACGAGGCCGATTCCACAGGTGGAAAGTGGCGGCCTGGGGCCCCGAGTCCCTCCCCAGAACCTCTCAACCCCGAAGACCAGGCGTTTGATGTCTTTTCTCTCCGACCCTGGCTCTCCCAGTGCATTTGAGATGGACAACAAATAGCACATAAATTCCAATGACAAGACACTGACTGGGTTATAAGACACATGCAATATTTAACCAACTAAAATGATTAATTTTGTTGTTAGTCATTGCACTTTAGATTTAAAACAGTTTTTCCAAAAAATTAATTGTGGTGATGGATGCACAGCTGGTACCGTGGGCAACTGACTGTACACTTGGGATCTTTGTATAATTGTACGGTATGTGAACAATCTCAATTAAAAAAAGTGAAAAACAAAACAAAACAAAACAGTTTCTCCTCTGTGGGTTCACATTTATATTAAGAACTAATGAGAAAAGCTGCTATAACATCCATGAACTGTCAAGTACATTTATAGGTCTTGGATAAAGTGACTCACAAAACAAGAGGGCCGAGTGAATAATATGAAATATTTTTATTAGTAGTTGGAAGTTATATAAAATATCCAATAAAAGCCACAACTTACCATCAATTGATCAATTGGGCACTAATATGCTACTGGTCATAGAAGGGATCCATTTTGTTCTGAAACGTGATGCCAGTGTTCTTTGATGTCAAACTTGAATTTTCACAATTCTTTCTTAGGCTTAAATAAGTCAGTCTTCAAAACAATAGACGCTGAAGTGCTATTTACTTCCTGGAAAGGTTACCATGCCAATATATCCTAAAGATGACATATGCTTACCCTGTGACCCACTCACTGCCCTTGGGAATTCCTCCCTGGGCTGTTCAAGCAAACGCAATGAAATGCGTCAGGTTAAACAATGGGAATTTATTCACTTACAATTTTGAGGCTTAAAGAAAGTCTGAATCAAGGTGTCATCAAGGCGATGCTTTCTTCCCAAAGGCAGGTGATCTTGGCCTGCTGCCTGCGATTCTCGGCTCCTCTGTCACACGGCAAGGCACATGGGGCGTCTCCTGGTCTCACCCGTCTCTTCGGGTTCCATCAATGCCCAGCCTCTTGCTTCCTGTGGCTTTCTCTCCCTCTGTTTGAATTTCACTCCGCTTATAAAGGACGCCAGTAATAGGATGAAGCCCCATCCTGACTGAGGTGGGACACACCTTAACTGGAGTGGCCTCATCAAAAGGTCCTATTTACAATGGGTTCACACCCACAGGAATGGATTATGTTTAAGAACATGCTTTAAAGCACCATATTCAGATTCCATCCACCAAATGCTGTGAATGTGATGCATCATAGCCCCAAATGGAAACCCCTAAATGCTCATGACCAGTAGACTGGATACATACATTATGGTATATGCATGCAATGGACACACCTCAGCAATAAAAGGGAACAAACTATTGATTGACACAAGCACAGGGATGACTCTTGAAAGCATTGTGCTAAATGAAAAAGGCCATACTCAGAAGATGACAATTGTATGATTGGAGATATGAAGTTCCAGAACAGGCAGCACCAATCTGCAGTGTTAAAAGTCAGGGCAGTAGTTACCCTTGGGGGGATTGCAACTGGGAGGGGCCATGGGGGGGCTTCTCTTTCTGGATCTGAATGCTGGCTATATGGGGGCGTTAAGATGGTGAAAAGTCAAGTCATACACTCACGATAATGTGCACTTTTTTGTATTTTTTAGAAAAAATTACAGTGTCTTCTAAAGAGGGTAGATCCTTTCAAAGAAACATATTCAATGTGTTAAAGTGGTGTTTCCCAGAGGGGGCACATGAGATTATTTTAGGCTGTCCATGGGGACATCATGAAATGATGCAAAATTTACATGATGAGAAAGTTATCCAGTTCTCATCCAGTCCTTCGGATGGTGCCATGGAAAGAGGCTTAGTTTGATGCTACTGAGTACTTTAAAGTTCTCTCAACTTGCTTAAAGCAGGTCTCAACAAGCCCCAGCGTCTGACTGGAATTTAATAACATTTTCTTTGTCTTTCTTTTTCAGATATGGTGTCTTGTTTTCCATGTTCAGTGGGGATATGAAAGTTTCCTTAAAATTTTTCATTTACAAGTATTTCAAGTCTATGAAAAATTGTCAAAAATAATGTAACAAGCACCCATGTGCCCACCACCCAGCTTTGTCAAATCTAAATTTTTTTTCCATATTCATTGTGGATTTTTTTCTTAAAAAATTTGGGATTCATCATCCTCAGCACCCTGATCCCATATTCTTTTTTAGCTCTCAGGTGTTGTAAGCTGAGTTAATGACACATCCTCAGGGTTTCCCTACAGAACTCTCTCGTTTTAAACTTGATTTATTCTCTTACATTCTCATGTTCTACAGGCATACCTTGGAGATACTGCAGTTTCAGTTCCAGATCATTGCAATAAAGCAAATATCGCAATAGATCAAGTCACACAAACTTTTTGGTTTCCTGGTGCATATAAAAGTTATGTTTACCCTATACCATAGGCTATTAAGTGTGCAATAGCATTGTGTCTAAAAAAACAATATACATACTTTAATTTAAAAATATTTTCTTGCTAAAAAATGCTAACTATCAACTGAGCCGTCAGCACATTGCAATCTTTTTGCTGGGGGAGGAAAAATTGGTCTTGACATTGATGGCTGCTGACTGAGCAACGCGGTGGTGGCTGAAGGTTGGGGTCAGTGGAGCAGTCGGATCACGTGCATTTATCCATTAAGTTCACCGTCTTATATGGGAGCAGTTCATGGTGCCCCTAAACAATTATAATTGTAACATCAAAGATCACTGATCACAGATCACCTTAACAGATACAATAATAATAATAATGACGATGAGAAAGTTTGAAATATTGCAAGAATTACCACAACGTGACCTAGAGACACGAAGCGAGCACATGCTGTTGGGAAAATGGTGCCTGCAGACTTGCTCGATGCAGGGTTGCCTCAAACATTCAATTTGTAAAAACCACAATTATCTGAGAATTGCAATAAAGTGAAGCACAATTAAACAAGGTGTCTGTATCCCCCTCTGGTGCCCTCTACTGGCAAACATCCACTGGAGAGGTCTATCAGACATTTAAGGAAGAAATAATATCAATTCTCCACAATGTCTTCCAGAAAACTCTTAGAAGCAGAGGGAAACACCTAGCTTCTTTGCTGGTGTACTTTCTTGTGAAATGGGTGCTGTTATATCCTGTGCATGTAATTTCTAATTTACATTTCCATGATTTAATTAAATAGCTCATCCTATTCTTCCTTTGATCACTCAGCACTGTTTTTAAGATCCATCCATGTCGCTCTGGGCACATTGTGTGCAGGCTTCTCATGGTTGCCTGGATGCCCCTGGTGTGTTTCCTTCCCGGTTTACTGTCTCCTCCCCCAGTAAGGACACTCGGGCTGCTTCCAGCTCCCTTAGCACCACCACTACAAATAATGTTCCCTTAGAGATTTGTACGTCTCTTCTCCGGGGAGCTTGCATTGCTGGGTCGTGCATACGGATGGCTGCTTCCCACAGGGCTGCCCCTTCGCCACTACAGCCCACAGTGCATGAGGGTCCCAGGGCATCACATCCTCGGCATGGGGTGGCTAATTGCAGTTGTATGTGACTACTCAGCTAGGTTCCAATTGTTTGGTCAAACACTGACCTTGTTGTCACTGTGGAGGTATTCTGTAGATGGCATTACCATCTGCAAGAAGGTGACTTTAAGGAGACTACCTTGAGCAATATGGGTGGCCCTCATCCAATCAGCTGGAGACTTTAAAAGGGAGGCCTAAGGGTGTTTTTCATTTGCTAAAGCTGACAAAATGCAATATACGAGACATGGGTTGGCTTTTACAGTGGGGATTTCTTAGCTTATAAGTTTACAGTTCTTAAACCGTGAAAATGTCCAAATCAAGGCATCACCATCCCGGCGAGCCTCAGCTCTTCTGTCACATGGGAAGGCACGCGGCTATGCCTCCTGTTCTCTCCCTTCTCTCTCGGGTTTCATTGCTTTCAGCTTCTGCCTTCAGTGACTTCTTCTCTGAGCTTCTGTGTGTGTCCTTGTCTCTCAGCTTCTCTGACTTTTCTCTCTTTTAGCTTCTCCCTGTGCTTCTCTGAATTTCATCTCTTAGCTTCTGTGGGGCTTTTTCTGTGTATTCTTTCTGTCTTTTATCCTCTTATAAAGGACCCCATGAGAGGATTAAGACACACCTGGAGCAGGCCTCAACCAAAACAATCTAATCAAGAGATCCCACAAGAATAGATTAGCTTTAAGAATAAGCTTTTCTGGGGTACACACAGCTTCAAACCATCACAGAGGGTTTCAAGAATCAGAAGGAATTCTGTTTGGAGACTGCACCCTCCACTCTTCTCTGGCTTGCCCTGCAGACCGGACTACAAACTTCAATGCCACTCCTCCCAGAATTTCCAGCCTCTGCTCTGCCAAAATGACTTTGGTTTGGGCAGCCCTTATTATCACATGAGCCAATTCCTTATAATAAATCTATTTTTCTATCTTTCTATCTGTGCAATTAGACAAACACACACTTACATATATACATATATCCTGTTGTTTCTCTGCAGAATCCTGACTAATACAACCCCCAAGCATGCTTTCACATTTTAACACATATGCATATATTCATCAACAATGCATAAAATAGCTTTAGATGCCTTTTGTAAACTTTACGTAAACTGTATCTTAAAGTACATGTCCTCATGCAATTGGCTTTTTTCACCTCAATATTTTACTTTTATGATTTATTTATCACACATGCGGCTCTAGTTCATTCATTTTCACTGCTATATAGTGTTACACTGTATGAATGGAGCAGAATCTCTCTAATTTCCCTGCTCACAATTTTTGATATTACAAATAATGCCTCAATGAGAACCTTGAACATATTTGCCCTACATAGATTCTAGAGTCTCTAAAGAGAATCTATGGAGGAGGAGAACTGCTGGCTCATGGAGAATGGGCCCTACCTTCAACTCCTACAGTTTGGCCCAGTTTCTCCCCCAGGTGGTTATCCTAGTTTATTCTAGTTGTGTGTGATGGACTCTGATGTGAATGCTTGGTGTGGTGAGATTTTTATATTTTAGACAATCTGTTGGGTGTGAAATGGTATCTTGTTGTTTCACTAAAATCTCTTTTAAAAAAAAAAATTTACCATGGAATTTTTGAAACATGCATAAAAGAGAGAATAGTGTAATGTACTGCAATGTACTCAGTACCTATTCTTGAAGATTATCAACCTTTGTCAATCTTGTTTTATATTCCACTTCCTACTGTTATTTGCTGGAGTTTCTTAAGCAAATAAAAGGCATCAGATCATTTTACCTGTAAATACTTCCATATGTATTTCTAGTCGAAAATAAAATATGGTACATATTAAAATGTCTCCTATTATCTGCAAAAAACTATTTTAGTTGTTTTGTTTAAATAAGGTTTACAAACTGCATTTTCCCCTTAAGTCCCATATATCTTTTTAAATTGAGATATAATTTGCATACAATAAAATACACAGTAGTATACAGTTTGATGAATTTTGGCAAAAGTACACACCTGTCACAATCAAGGTGTGAAACATTTCCATCACCATAAAAAGTTCCCTTGTTCCCCTTCTGTGCCAGTTTGAATGTATTATGGCCCCCCAAACGCCATTATCTTTGATGTAATCTTGTGTGGGCAGACCTATCAGTGTTAATTAGATTGTAATTCTAAACGGGTGATGACTCCGACTGGATAATTTCCATGGAGGTGTTGGCCTGCCCATTCAGGGTGGGTCTGAATTAAATTACTGGAGAACTATATAAGATCAGACAGAAGGAGCACGCTGCTACAGCTGAGAGGGACACTTTGAAGAAAGCACAGGAGCTGCAGATGAGCGATATTTTGAAGACGGCCATTGAAAGCAGACTCTTGCTCTGGAGAAGCTGAGAGAGGACAAATGCCCTAAGTGCAACTAAGAGTGACATTTTTGAGGAACTGCAGCCTAAAGAGGGATGTCCTGGGAGAAAGCCAGTTTGAAACCAGAACTTTGGAGCAGATGCCAGCCACGTGCCTTCCCAGTTAACAGAGGTTTTCCAGACACCATTGGCCATCCTCCAGTGAAGGTACCCGATTGCTGATGTGTTACCTTGGACACTTTATGGCCTTAAGACTGTAACTGTGTAACCAAATATACCCCTTTTATAAAAGCCAATCCATCGCTGGTGTTTTGTATCCCAGCAGCATTAGCAAACTAGAACACCTTCCCAGTTAATCCTCCTCAACTCCTATAGGCAACCACTATTCTCATTTCTATCACTATAAATTACTTCAGCCTGTTCTAAAATTTCACTTAAATGGAGTCACACAGTGTGTACTCTATTGTATCTGATTTTTTTTTTTCGGCTCAAAAAATGTTTTTGAGATTGATCCATGTTGCTGTGAGTACTGATCTGCTCCTTTTTATTGCTGAGTAATATAACATTGTATGATATATCACAATATTTTTTCACATTCTCCTGACTGTAGACATTTGGGTTATTTCCAGTTTGGGGCTATTGTCAAGAAAGCCAATATGATCATTCAGGTATGTCTTTGTGTGGACACATGTTTTCACTTCTCTTGGTCCAATACCTAGGAGTTAAATTTCTGGGTGATATGGAAAGTGAATGTTTAACTTTACAAGATATTTCCAAGAAGTGATGGAGTAAAGACTTCTCCTCCATAAAAGCAATGAGAAGACTGATTAAAAAAATACTCACAACCAACTTTTTCAGAACTCTGGAAATTAGCTGAATGCTTGCAGCAATCCAAGGAGCATTTATTCAATAAAAATGGATGAATCTCAGTAAGAACAGCAAGAGTTGAATCATTTTAACTTGTTCTCATCCAATCCCCCACTATCCAGCTCTGTGGTAGCCTTGAATATTAAGAGACCAAATTCAGGGTGAAAACCAGCAGGCTGGCATATACCAGAGGGAGCAGAATAGGGCTGGACCTTCGTCAAAGCTTCATTAGCATACAATCATCATTATTTGACTTGTCTGGGGGTTCTCTGGAAGACCCTACTTGCAAAGTCATCTATATATGACCTGACTCAGAGCTCAGACATTGTGAAACACCTTTTCACTAAGGGCATTTGTTTAAAGCAATTACATGCAAACATTTAACTTTGTGGCTGCCTAAGGCAGTGGATACATTTGGAGCAAACAATAAAATAATCAGCAAGTTTAAAGGAAAAACTGGGAATAAAATGTGCATAGGGGCTTTGGAAAGCTCTGACATATTCCTTGGAATCTAGGTCTGTGCTATGTCCAGGAATGTATGCATACTCAGGAAAGACCTGAGAAGGCCATAAGCTCTAACTTTGGCTGGCCTGGGCAGGCAGGAATTTAAGGCTAAGGTAGAGCTGTCAACTGCCTGGCTGAATGATGAAAGCATGCCCCAAAATGCACTGGAAGACTTATTGATTCCAGGTTGTTAAGGAAATCTCTAGCCAATCATTAGCTGACCACTAAGCTAACTGAGCAGATACTTCAATGGCCACACATGACAAAGAATATGGACTTTACAGAATTAGTTCAGAAAGGACACTGAACAAACAACAACAACCACAACAAACAGCACAAACAACAAACTCTGGGGAGGGAGAGAATCTGATTTCCAGAGTTGCCACATTACATTATTTTAAATGTCCAGTTTTCAACAGAAAATTATGAAGCATAAAAAGAAACAAGAGACTATGTCTCATTCACCGGAAAATCAGCAATCAATGAAACTATCCTTGAGTAAGTCCCAGGAATTGGACTTTGTTTTCAACCATTTCAAACCTAGACATGGACATTAAATAAGCTATTTAAAATAAGTTCAAGTAAATAAAAGAAATGATATCTAAACAGCTAAAGGAAAGTATGAGAACAATGTCTCACCAAATAGAGAATACCAATAAAAACATAAAATAAAAAAGAACCAAATATAAATTTTGGAGTTGAAAAGTACAATAATTGAAATGAAAAATTCACTAGGAATATCAACAGCATATTTGAGTAGGCAGAAGAAAGAATCAGTGAATTTAAAGATAGGTCAACTGAGATTATCGAATTGAGAAACAGGAAGCAAAAGGATAAAGAAAACGAAGAGAGCCTCAGACACCTGTGGAATACCATCAAGCACACCAACATACACAATAATGGGAGTCCCAGAGGAGAGGAGAGAAAGAAAGGGGCAGAAAGAATATTTAAAGAAACAATGGCTAAAAACATTACTAAATTTGATGGAAAACATTAAACAGCCTAGAAACTATAACATTTCCCAGTAAGATAAAGAGATCCACACCAAGACACATAATCAAACAATTGAGAGACAGACAAAGAAAGAATCTTGAAAGCATCAAGAGAGAAGTGACCTGTTACATACAAGGGACCCTCAATAAGATTAGCAGCTGATTTCTCATAAGAAACCATGGGGGCCAGAAGGCAGTTGGATGACATATTCAAATTCTAAAAGAACAATAGCTATCAACCAAGAATTCTGTAACCAGCAAAGCTGTCTTTCAAAAATAGAGAAATTAAGCCATTCCTAGATAAAGAAAACCTGAGGGAATTCATTGTTAGTAGAACTGCTCCACAAGAAATCCTAATGGAAGTTTTTCAGGCTGAAATGAAAGGACATTAGAGAGTAATCTGAATGTACATGAAGAAATAAAGAACACTGGAAAAGATAACTACATAGGTAAAAATAAAAGACAGTATACATCGCTTTGTTTTGTATGGCTGCATGGTATGTGAATATATCTCAATAAAAATGAATTTTAAAAAAAGAAACAAGCATATACTGACAAATGTAAAAAAAAGAGTATACATGTAATTTTTGTGTGTAACTTTAAAATTTTCCTGTGACATGAGGCAACTACATAAAGCAATGTATGAGTGGATGGTCACACAATATATAAAAGTGTGATTTGTTACTAGCATAAAGGGATGGGGAACAGAGTTAAAATTTTGTACATGATTGAGATTAAGTTGGCTTTAATCCAAATTAGATTGTTATAAATTAAGATGTTAATGTAATCCCCAGGATATCTAATAAGAAAAATAAACCAATAATATGGTAAAATAAATGACAAGGAAATTAAAATAGTACTACAGAAAATATCTACTTAATGCAAAAGAAGACAGCAATGGAGGACTAGAGAAATAAGAAAGACATAAAACATATAGAAAGCATATAGCAAAATGGCCGATGTAAAGCCTACCTTATTATTAGTTACATTGAACGTAAATAGATTAAACACTCTGATTAGAAAACATGATATAACTATATACTGTCTAAAGAGACACACTTTAGTTTCAAAGGCACAGATAAATTGAAAGGAAAGGATGGAAAAAGATATATAAGCAGTAACCAAGAGAGCTCAGTAGGTATATGAATATCAGAAAAATAAACTTCAATATAAAAATTGTTACTAAAGACAAAAAGGATATTTTTAACGCTAAAAGGTTCAATCCATCAAGAAGATCTAACAATTATAATGATATATATACCAACAACAGAGCCCCAAAATGTAAGAAACAAAAACTGACAAAGTTAAAGGGAGATATGGAAAATTCAACAGTAATAGTCGGAAACTTCAGTACCCCACTTTCAATAACAGATAGAACTAGACAGAAGACCAATAAGGAAATAGAAGACCTGAACATATAAACCAGTCAGACCTAACAGATATCTACAGAACACACCACTGAACAACAGCAGAATACATATTCTTCTCAAGTGCACATGGAACATTCTCCAGGATACACCATACATTAGGCAATAAAACAAGTCTCAATAAATTTTAGAAGACTGAAATCATAAAAAGTTTGTTCTCTGATCTCAAAGGAATGAAATTAGAAACTGATAATAGAAGGAGATTGGAGAATTCTTAAATATGTGGAAATTCAACACACATTTATAAATAACCAGTAGGTCAAAGAAGAAATCACAGGGGAAATTTAAAAATATTTTGAGATGAATGAAAATGAAAACACAACATACAAAAACTTATGGGATAGGTTCCTGTTAGTGAAGCGGCGGCGGCTGGACGATGCGGCCGGGGCAACGGACCCGCGAGTAGCGCTGGGTAATGGCCGTGGGGGCGTCTGGACGGCGGCGTCCCCGTCGTCTGGCTCCTTCGTCCTCGTCCTCTTGGCTGCCGGGACTGGAAAATTCTACTGCATGACTAGAAGGTGTTGGACCAAGAACCATCTGAGCTTTTTGGTAAATTTTTGGATGAAGCCATAAAATTAATTGCTTGCCATCATGATCAGAAGCAAGTGTGACAGCAATTTTTATAGTGTAGGGATTGGAGATTCTACATTCACAGTCCTGAAATGATACCAGAATTTAAAACCTACAGGCTCAGGAGCTCAAGGAATAGTATAATTTGTTTCAGAATCTATTAAAAAAATCATAAGTCTTGGAGGTTACAAGATGGTGGCATAGAGAGGAGAGGAAGACTGTTAGTCCCCCCTGGAACAATTCATAAATGACCAAAAAACTAGGAAGTAACCTGAAATAACAGCAGGGAGACAAACGTGACTGTCCACTCCTCACCCACCAACCTAAACTAGGAGGAATGCCCGAGATCGCAGCATAAAATCTGTAAGTAAAACTGCGGGCCACGCTGAGAGCCGGGATCCGGGAGCCCCTCCCTCACAGAAGCCGTGTGGTGCTAGAGAGCAGCCCTCTCTGAGCCCAGCTCCAACTGGGGTTTTAATGTGAACGGCCCGATACAGACAGTGAATCCTCAACAAGCAGACAGAGGCTTTTGGTGACAACTGACCTTGGGAGAGTTGGGGGACATATCTCTCTCAGGACGGGAGCCCAGAGGAGCGGGGGCTATCTCTGGCTGATGGGTGACCCTGGGAGCTTTTCTGTCCCTTTCTCTCTGTGGAGAAAACCTGAGATGTTCTCAGCCCGCAGTCATACTCAGCAGTAAACCAGCCTGCAGCACTTTGATGTAAAGACAGCCTGAGACATTTTAAAATAAAAACATTTTTATCAACAGAGTCACAGAAACAAAGAGCTTATTGATACGCAAATGACATCACTGGAGGGGGCATAGCTTCCCAAGAGGAAAGGGAGGGGCTCAACTCTATTGCCCGTCTGTCATTCTTTCTGGAACCAGACCCCAAGGCCTGGGGGAGGAGAGCCACAGGCCGCACCCTCTTACACAGGCAGCAACAGGCTGACAGGTGGATTTGCTGTGCAGAAAAGCACAGGTGTCTTAAGCCGCTAAGAAAAGCCATCAGGGAAACCAGATACTGAAATATTACCTCCTTATGTGACCTGGGCCTGTTGTCATCTGGGAAAACCTGATTGGGGTGGCCTGGGAGGTCAGATGCCTTGACAACAGAAAACTACAACCTATACTAAGAAAAATGAAGCTATGAACCAGTCAAAGGAACAAACGTACACTTCAAGTGATATACAGGAATTTAAACAACTAATGATAAATCAATTCAAAATGTTTAGAGAATATTTCACAAAAGAGATAGATGCTGTAAAGAAGACACTGGGCATATATAAGGCAGAAATTGAAAGTTCAAAAAAAATAACCAGTAGAATCTATGGAAATGAAAGGCACAACACAAGAGATGAAAGACACAGTGGAAACATACAACAGCAGATCTCAAGAGGCAGAAGAAAATACTCAAGAACTGGAGAACAAAACACCTGAAAGCCTACACACAAAAGGAACAGATGCAGAAAATAATGAAAAAGTATGAGCAACGTCTCCGGGAACTTAAAGATGAAACAAAGTTCAAGAATCTATGTATCATTGGTGTCCCAGAAGGAGAAGGGAAGGGAAAAGGGGCAGAGGCAATAATAGAGGAAATAATCAATGAAAATTTCCCATCTCGTATGAAAGACATGAAATTACAGATCCAAGAAGCACAGCGTACCCCAAACAGAATAGATCTGAACAGGCCTATGCCAAGACACTAAATAATCAATTATCAAATGTCAAAGACAGAGAGAATCCTGAAAGCAGCAAGAGAAAAGCAATCCATCACCTACAGAGGAAGCTTAATAAGACGATGTGCGGATCTCTCAGCAGAAACCATGGAGGCAAGAAGGAAGTGGTGTGATATATTTAAGACACTGAAAGAGAAAAACCTCCAACCAAGAATCCTATATCTGTCCCGACCGGCGGGACAAAGTTGAACCTGGACCTGAAAGGGGGAGTGAGAATGGGGAGGGGCGAGAAACGCGAAGAATGGAGACAAGTCAAGGCTCTGATCAAGTCTCTCTTTATTGAAGGATTTTTGGGAGTATATATAACAGTGAAACAAATTGCTGAAATAAAATATGGGGAAAAATTTCCAGTGATTGGTTCGAGGGAACAAAGAACTACTCAGCTATAGGCTAGAAAGAGGGGACTAGGAAGGTGAACTTTGGAAGGTCCCAGCATCGGCTGATTTACAGGTGGGGCTTGTTTACTGGAGGGCGAAACTTAAGATTAGAGGAGTTGAAACAAAAGAAAGAATGCAGGGGAGCAGGAATTCAGCTCAGCTCAGCTAGTAAAACGGTTCTTGGTTACAAAGTGGCCAAGCAGATGCCAAAACGCTCCCCACATATATCCAGCAAAGCTGTCCTTCAAATATGAGGGAGAGCTCAAAATATTTTCTGACAAACAGACAATGAGAGACTTTGTGAACAAGACACCTGCCCTACAGGAAATACTAAAGGGATCACTACAGTGTGATAGGAGAGGACGGGAGTGCATGGTTTGGAACACAATTTTGGGAGATGGTAGTACAGCAATGTAAGTACCCTGAACAAAGGTGGCTATCTATATGGTAGAGTGAGGAAGGTTGGAGCAAGTGAAACACCAGAAGAAAGGAGGAAAGATAAAGACTGGGACTGTAACTAGGTGAAATCTAGAGTGCTCAACAATTGTGATAAAGTGTACAAATATGTTGTTTTACAAGGGAGAACAAGGAATTGTCAACCTTGCAAGGTGTTAAAAATGGGGAAGCATTGGGGGATGGATGCAATCAATGTAAACTAGAGACTGTAACTAACAGAATCATTGTATCATGCTTCCTTTAATGTAACAAAGATGTTATAATAAGGTAAATGCAGATAAGCGGGGGTGGGGGGATAGGGAAGGCATTTTAGACACTTAACAGTGGTGGTGTTGTCTGACTCTTTACTGTACTTTGAAATAAGGTTACTTTTCCTTTTGCTGCTTCCCAGCTGCCATTTTCTTTTCCTCTTTCTCTTCCCTCTCTACCTTCTTTGACGCTCCCTCCTGCCTGAGGAAGAAATGTAGATGCCCCTATATAGATAGAGGTGAAGGTGGTGAACGCATAAATATGTGACTATACAGAGAAACACTGATTGTTTACATAGGATGGAATGTATGGGGTGTGAACAAAACCATCTAAAAAACTGGGTTGATGTCAAAACCTCAAGGGCAATATACTGAGTGAAATAAGCCATACACATAAAGACAAATATTGCAAGGTCTCACTGATAAGAACTAGTTATAATATGTAAACTTACAGACATGAAATATAAGGTATCAAGATACAGGACGAGGCTTAAGAATGGGGAGTGGTTGCTTAGTATGAGCAGAATGTTCAACTAGGATGAACTTAAATGTTTGGAAATAAACAGAGGTGTCGGTAGCAAGATGTGAGAATAACTAACAATGCCGAATGGCACTTGAATGAGGTGAAAACGGGAAGCTCAGAGTCATATATGTCACCAGAAGGAAAGTCGGAGGTCAAAAGACAGGAATGTATAAAACTGATTCCTTCGGTGGGCAGTGTCCATGATTAACTGTACAAACATCAGTAAACGCTTCCATGGACCAGAACAAATGTATGACAATACAACTAGAAGTTAATAATAGAGGGGCATATAGGGAAGAAATATATACCTATTGCAAACTATACGCTACAGTTAGTAGTATTTCAACATTCTTTCATAAACAGTAACAAATGTACTATACCAACACTACGAGTCAACAGTTGAGGGGGGTTGGTTAGGGATATGGGAGGATTCGAGTTTCCTTTTCTTTTTCTTTCTTTTTTTTTCCACCTTTCACTTTATTTGTTTGGAGTAATGAAAAGATTCTAAAAATTGAACAAAGATTAAGTGTGGTGATG